>RQSS01113881.1:0-12811 GCA_003846335.1 Cuora mccordi
ACTATTTTGCTCAGTTCAACATCGTAAGTCTCCACAGAATAGAGCTGGGAAATACAGTGACATGTTTTGGCAATATATATACAAGCTCTCTTGAATGGTAACAATCACTTTGTGACATTTATGAAAGTTAAGATTTCCCCCCTCTAAATTAAAATCTGTGATCAGTAGGAGGAAACTGAAAGCAATCCTGGGCAATTTCACAAATGGTGAGACAGATCAGCTCAGGTGCCCTATAGCTTCCAGGGGTTATTTTGAGCATGAATCCAGCCAAATAAATAAAATTTAAGAAATTATTCTTGTGTCAGATCTCTTATATCTTAGGTTCTCAGTCATGAGTAGATATCAGGGGTTAGCATCCACCCTGCTTTTCCAATACTGCTGAACATGAGAGGGGGTTCCCAATGGATGGGAGTGGGTCCCTGGAATGGAAATGGGAAAGATGGAAAACCACTGTCTTGTATCAAATACAGCACTGGCTGAAAAGGATGTTCGGAGAAGTTCATACTACTTGTAACAATAACTACTTCCTACTCCCAATTTTTCCTCTAACATTTGTGATGGGAAAAAAAATCACTACATGATGATAGGAACTGAGCTGGGCTACTGGTGCCTAAAACAGAATTGGTGAAATTATTTAGAAATACTCATTGCAGTCAAAGTTAGATCAAGGATGAATTTGGGCCATTATGATTTTCCATGATGGTACTGCTAGAATCCAGTTTAGACCAAAGGCATGTGTTTAAAAACAAGTGCAGCATTTTCCGATAAGTCTGCTAAAATCTGTAATGTGCAAGTCAAACCAACAAAGGCTTTCACCAGCGACTCAGATGGACAATAATGAATAAATTTCTAGTTCCATGCATAGTGGATTAGACATACAACTCCAAAAAAAAAAAAAAAAAAAGAGACATGTCTATAGAAGTCTCATAACTTTGTTTAGCTCTTAAAATAAATCCTGCTAAAATACATACTACTTCACTGTGGGTACGTCTACACTACGGGATTATTCCGATTTTACAGAAAACGTTTTTTGGAAACAGATTGTATAAAGTCAAGTGCACGCGGCCACACTAAGCACATTAATTTGGCGGTGTGCGTCCATGTACTGAGGCTAGCATCAATTTCCGGAGCATTGATCTGTGGGTCACTATCCCATAGTTCCCACAGTCTCCCCCACCCATTGGAAGAGACGGTTACTCACCGTAGTAACTGTTGTTCTTCGAGATGTGTTGCTCCTATCCATTCCAGTCAGGTGTGCGCGTCGCGCGTGCACGGCTTCTCCGGAACATTTTTACCCTAGCAACTCCGGCGGGCCGGCTGGCGCCCCCTGGAGTGGCGCCGCTATGGCGCCTGTTATATACCCCAGCCGGCCCGTCCGCTCCTCAGTTCCTTCTTGCCGGCTACTCCGACAGTGGGGAAGGAGGGCGGGTCTGGAATGGATAGGAGTAACACATCTCGAAGAACAACAGTTACTACGGTGAGTAACCGTCTCTTCTTCTTCTTCGAGTGATTGCTCCTATGCATTCCAGTCAGGTGATTCCCAAGCCTTACCTAGGCGGTGGGGTCGGAGTGAGACGTGGCGGAGTGTAATACCGCGGAGCCGAAGGCTGCGTCGTCTCTAGACTGCTGCACCAACGCGTAGTGGGAGGCGAAGGTGTGGACCGAAGACCAGGTGGCCGCTCTACAGATGTCCTGGATGGGGACATGGCTGAGGAAGGCGGCAGACGAGGCTTGTGCTCTCGTGGAGTGAGCGGTGAGTCGGCACGGTGGCACGTGAGCCAGCTCGTAGCATGTCCGGATGCATTGCGTAACCCAGGAGGAGATGCGTTGCGAAGAGACCGGCTCGCCTTTCATGCGATCGGCGACTGCTATGAAGAGTTGAGTGGAACGCCGAAAAGTCTTCGTCCGCTCAATGTAAAAAGCAAGCGCTCTACGGACGTCGAGGGTGTGGAGCTGTTGTTCCCGAGGCGAGGCATGGGGCTTCGGGAAGAAGACCGGGAGGAAGATGTCCTGATTAAGGTGGAAGGCCAAGACCACCTTTGGAAGGAAGGCCGGGTGTGGGCGAAGCTGCACCTTGTCTGCGTGGAAGATGGTATATGGCGGACCCACCGTCAGTGCCTGGAGCTCCGAGACTCGTCTCGCCGATGTTATGGCGATGAGGAAGGCTGTCTTCCAGGAGAGGTAGAGCAGAGAGCACGTGGCCATGGGTTCGAATGGCGGACACATGAGTCTGGACAGGACGAGGTTCAAATCCCATGTCGGGGTAGGCCGCCGTACCGGCGGGTACAATCTGTCGAGGCCTTTCAGGAAACGGGAAACCATCTGGTTGGAGAAGACGGATCGACCTTCCACGGATGGACGAAAGGCGGACACCGCTGCCAGGTGTACCCGCAAGGAGGAAACCGCAAGACCTTGCTCCTTAAGGTACCAGAGGTAGTCCAGGATGGTAGGGACAGGTACCACGAACGGGTTGAGGCCTCGTTGGTCACACCAGAGCGCGAACCTCTTCCATTTCACCAGGTAGGTGGAGCGAGTGGAAGGCTTTCTGCTCTCCAGCAGGACTTGCTGCACGGCCGCCGAACAGTCCCTCTCTGCGTGGGTCAACCACGCAGGTACCAGGCTGTAAGATGGAGGGACTGCAGGTTCGGATGGTGGAGCCTGCCGAAGTCCTGGGTGATGAGGTCCAGCCACAACGGAAGGGGGATGGGATCCCGAACGGAGAGCTCGAGCAGCAGGGTGTACCAGTGCTGTCTCGGCCAGGCCGGAGCCACGAGTATGACGGTGGCTCGATCCCTCCGAAGCTTCTGGAGCACTCTGTGCATGAGCGGGAACGGAGGGAAGGCGTAGAGGAGGTGATCCTTCCAGGAATACAGGAAGGCGTCCGACAGGGAGCCCGGCGAGTGACCCCGGAACGAGCAGAACTGGAGACACTTCCTGTTCGCCTTGGAGGCGAAGAGGTCGACCCGGGGAAACCCCCACCTCTGGAAGACCGTGTGTACAACGTCGGGATGGATGGACCACTCGTGGGAGAGAAACGACCTGCTGAGATGGTCGGCCAGCGTGTTCTGCACTCCCGGAAGAAAAGACGCTTCCAGGTGAATGGAGTGGGTCACGCAGAAGCCCCACAGGAGCATCGCTTCTTTGCAGAGGGGGGAAGAGCGGGCTCCGCCCTGCTTGTTCACGTAGAACATCGCTGTTGTGTTGTCCGTGAACACTGTCACACAGCGGCCTTGCAGGTGAATGCGAAAGGTGTGACAGGCAAAGCGGATCGCTCGCAGCTCGCGGACATTGATGTGGAGAGCAAGCTCTTGGGGCGACCAGAGGCCTTGGGTGTGAAGGTCTCCCAGGTGAGCCCCTCAACTGAGCGCAGAGGCGTCCGTGGTCAACGTGGCGGATGGGCGAGGAGGGTGGAACGGGACTCCGGCACACACGATCTCCGGGTCGAGCCACCAACGGAGGGACTCGAGGGTCGGTTTGGTGACCGTGACCACCATGTCGATGGCGTCGTGATGCGGGCGGTACACTGTCGCAAGCCAAGACTGGAACGGACGGAGGTGGAGCCGCGCGTACGCGGTGACATACGTACACGATGCTATGTGGCCAAGGAGGCGGAGGCATGACCGCACTGTCGTGGTCGGGAAGTTGACGAGGTCCCGGATGAGGGAGACCATTGTCAGGTGCCGAGACCGTGGCAGGCAGGCGCGGCCCAATGAAGAGTCGAGAACCGCTCCAATGAACTCCACCTGCTGTGCTGGAGTCAAGGAGGATTTCTCAGCGTTGAGAAGCAGTCCGAGGCGTTGAAAGAGGGACAGGATTTCTGCTACCTGGTCCCGTACCAGCCGTTGGGACTGTCCGCGAATCAGCCAGTCGTTGAGATACGGGTAAACATGCATCTGACGACGGCGGAGGGCTGCTGCTACCACTGCCATGCATTTTGTAAATACCCTCGGCGCAGTGGAGAGTCCGAATGGCAACACGGCGAACTGGTAGTGGGCGGTGTTGACCACAAACCGAAGGTAACGCCGATGAGGGGGATAGATCGCGACATGGAAGTAGGCGTCTTTCATGTCGAGGGCGGCAAACCAGTCTCCCGGATCCAGAGAGGGAATGATGGTCCCCAGGGTGACCATACGAAACTTGGGCTTGAGCAGGTATTTGTTCAGCTCGCGAAGGTCCAGGATAGGACGTAGCCCGCCTTTCGCCTTGGGGATGAGAAAATAACGGGAATAAAAACCCCTGCCCCGCATGTTGTGCGGCACCTCCTCTATGGCACCCAAGCTCAACAGAGACTGGACCTCTTGCAAGAGGAATTGCTCGTGAGAGGGGTCCCTGAAGAGGGACAGGGAGGGCGGGTGGGAAGGAGGGGGCGAAACAAATTGCAGGCGGTATCCCGACTGGACTGTTTGAAGCACCCAGTTGTCCGTTGTTATTTGGGACCACGCCGAAAAGAAATGGGAGAGGCGGTTGGAAAACAAACGGGGAGGATCCGATGGGGAGAGTGATGGGCCGTCCTCGGGCGTCCCATCAAAAGGCCTGCTTGGACCCCTGAGGGCCCTTGGAGGAGGCCTGGCTCTGGTTCTGTCGGTTACCCGACGGGCGGCGGCGATTTGGGCCCGGACGTCTGGGCGCATACGGTCGATAACGCTGCTGCGGGAAGGACCGGGGGGGCTGCTGCCGGAAGGACCTGCGTTGCGGAGCCGGCGTGTGCATGCCAAGGGTACGGATGGCGATGCGCCCGTCCTTTAAGGTCTGGATACGAGAATCGGTCTTTTCCGAAAACAGGCCCTTCGTGTCAAACGGCAGGTCCTGCAGCGTATACTGCACCTCCGGTGGTAGGGTGGAGGATTGCAGCCAGGAGATGCGCCGCATCGTCACCCCTGAAGCTATTGTCTGCGCGCCCGAGTCCGCCGCGTCGAGGGCAGCCGTAATGGACGACCGGGAGGACTTCTTCCCCTCCTCGAGCATCGCCGAGAACTCCTGGCGGGCGGTTGTCGGCAGGAGCTCGGTGAATTTTGCCAGGGATGTCATGATGTCGAAGACATACCTGGCAAGAAGGACCATTTGATTGGCTACCCGCATCTGTAGGCCGCCCGCTGAGTAGACCTTACGGCCTAGTAGGTCCATGCGCCGAGCGTCCTTAGACTTGGGCGCCGGGGCCGTTTGACCATGTCGTTCGCGGTCGTTCACTGATTGGACGACGAGCGAGTCCGGGGTTGGGTGTGTGTAGAGGTACTCATAGCCCGTTGGGGGAACTGAGTACTTACGTTCGACCCCTCGAGCCGTAGGAGGGATGGACGCGGGCGTTTGCCAGAGCGTGGTAGCGTTCTTTTGTATAGTTTTTACAAATGGCAACGCCACGCATACGGGAATGTCCGAGCCGACCACATTAGTAATGGGGTCCTCATCCTCCTGTACCTCCGCAACTGGGAGGTCCATGGCCGTCGCCACCCGGCGAAGTAGGTCCTGGTGGGCCTTGAGGTCAATGGGGGGCGGGTCCTTAGCTGAAGCCCCAACCACCGCCTCGTCCGGGGATGACGATGAGGACAAGGCCTGCACAATGCCCTCCGTCATCGGGGCTGCTGACTGCGCCTCGGGTGGTTCGGGCTGTACGGAGGACTGGCGGTACTGTGGCACGGAGGACTCGCGTGGAGGAGACGGGGGCGGGCGGCTAACCGTCGCCTCAGGGGCTCTGCGCTCGGAGGTCGAGTCTCTCTGGGGAAACGGAGCGCCCTGCGTTTCGTACTGGGCCCAGGGAACCCAGAAGCCCCACTGATGAGCCCCCTGAGGCTGTTCGTGTGGGGTCGGTGGCAGTAGCCCGTTGCCGTCAGCGCCTGAGGCTACAGACGCAGGGCGAGATGGCCAGGGAGGTGCTGAGGCGGTGCCGGATGGAATCGCCGAGGGCTGTGGCCTATCTCCAGACGGCATGGAGGACCGGTGTCTGTCCGTCCGGTAGCGGGACGGTGACCGGGACCATCGGTCACCGCAGTGCCGGGAGCTCGACCAGTACCGGGAGCTCGACCGGGAGCCGGACCTTCGGTGCCGGGAGCGGCTGCGGGAGTCTCGGTGCCGGGAACGGTGCCGGGACGGTGACCTCCATCAGTGCCGACGCGCTGGCGATCGGGACCTGGATCGGTGCCGGGAGTGCGACCGGTACCGGGATGACAACCGGTACTGGGACTGCGACCGGCGGCGGGATGGCGATCGGTACCGCGACGGTGAGCGGTGCCGAGAGCGGGAGCGGCGAGATGGTGACCGGCGTCGGGTCCGGGAGCGTGACCGGGACCGGGAGTGTCGTCCATGCCGACGGTCCGGGGAGGGCGGTCGGACCATCATCGCCGGTTTCCCTGCCAACGGAACAGCCCACACCAGCGGTGCCGGGGGCCGGAGGCTCGGTGCCTCTATGAGCTGAATTAGCTCTCGCGCGGAGGAGTACGTCTCTGGCGTCGTCGGCAGCCTTGGCTCAACCACGGACGGTGCCGGGGAGCGTGGCGGTGCCGGACTCGACGGCCCTTGCGGCGCCGGAGTCAACAGCCCGGCGTCTGCCTTGCGCAGAGCCACCGTGGGAGGCGCAGGTGGCACGATTGCCTTGGCTGAGTCCTCCGCTCTGGACTTAGCTATTGCTTTCGCGAGCTTGCGTTTTTTTGCAGGCGAAAGCGAGCGGTGCCGGGTCTTCGGTGCCGCTGGCTGAGCTGGCGGGACCGCGGTGCCGGAGCGGCTCGGGGCCGCTGGTGCGCTCTGCACCGATGAGGCTCTCGGTGCCGGCGCGGTCGGTGCCGGAGGTTGGAGCGACGCTTCCATAAGGAGCTGCTTAAGTCTGAAGTCCCGCTCCTTACGTGTTCTTGGCTTGAAAGCGGAACAGATAGCGCACTTGTCCGTCCGATGACTTTCGCCAAGGCAGCGAAGGCAGGCGTCGTGCGGGTCTCCAACCGGCATGGGCCTCTGGCAAATAGCGCAGGGCTTAAAGCCCGGTGCCCTGGGCATGAGCCCGCACCGGGGGAGGGATGGGAGGGGAAACCCCCCTTAACCTAAATACTAAAACCTACAACAACTAACTATAACAACTATAACAACTATCTATACAACTATAACTAACTATATATACAAAAGAGAATAGCGAGAGCTAGGGCAGTGGAGGACAAAGAGCACTCCACAGTTCCAACTGGCCGTCATGGGCGGTAAGAAGGAACTGAGGAGCGGACGGGCCGGCTGGGGTATATAACAGGCGCCATAGCGGCGCCACTCCAGGGGGCGCCAGCCGGCCCGCCGGAGTTGCTAGGGTAAAAATGTTCCGGAGAAGCCGTGCACGCGCGGCGCACACACCTGACTGGAATGCATAGGAGCAATCACTCGAAGAAGAAGTCTGGGTTGAGATACCAATGCATGATGGGGCAAAAACAGTATCACGGGTGATTCTGGGTAAATGTCGTCAGACAATCCTCCCTCCGTGAAAGCAATGGCAGACAATCATTTTGCGCCCTTTTCCCTGGATAGCCTGGGCAGATGACATAGCATGGCAGCCATGGAGCCCATTCAGCCTTTTTTCACTGTCACCATATGTCTACTGGCTGTTGCTAACAGACGCGGTACTGCAGCGCTACACAGCAGCATTCACTTGCCTTTGCAAGTTAGCAAAGATGGTTACCAACTCTACTGTACTGTCTGCTGCCTTGCAAGTTAACAATGATGGTTACCAGTCACACTGTACCATCTGCTGCTGTCAAGGGTGCTCCTGGCCAGCCTCGGTGAGGTCACCCGGGGGCGCATGGACAAAAATGGAAATGACTCCCCAGGTCATTCTCTTCTTTAAGTTTTGTCTAAAGAGAGAGTCAGTCCTGCCTAGAATATCAGGCAAGCCTACTAAAGAACCAGAGAGGCAAACGACCGCTCTGGGTCAGAGCCCCAGACATCCCACAGACATGATGAGATGCATGCCAGTCTAGGGGGTGCTCACCTGTTGCATTCCTCCTCCCACACCCCTCCTGGGCTACCGTGGCAGTTATCCCCCCATTTGTGTGATGAAGTAATAAAGAATGCATGAATAAGAAACAACACTGACTTTATTGCCTCTGCAAGCAGAGATCAAAGGGGGAGGGGAGGGCAGCCTCCAGCTGCTATGATATTCCAGGCAGGAGTGAATCTCCAGGAGACAAAACTTAAAGAAGAGTATGACCGGGAGTCATTCCCATTTTTGCCCAGGCGCCCCCGGCCGACCTCACCGAGGCCAGCCAGGAGCACTCACGGGACGACGATGACAGATATCAGTCAGACTGCACCGTCTGCCATCCGGAAGGGAAGGGGATGCTGCTGTGTAGCGCTGCAGCACCACGTCTACCAGCAGCATCCAGTAGACATATGGTGACATTGAAAAAAGGCGAGAAAGGGTTTTTTTTCCTCTTTGGTTTTACGGGAGGGGGGCGGTCTGATGACGTATACCCTGAACCACCCGCAACAATGTTTTTGACCCTTCAGGCTTTGGGAGCTCAGCCAAGAATTCAAATGGTTTTTGGAGAGTGCGGGAACTGTGGGATAGCTACAGTTGTCAGTCGCCCCCTCCCTCCGTGATTCTCCATTTCATTCTTTGGCTTTCTGGTACGCTTGTCTTAGCTCCTTAAGTTTCACGCAGCACTGTGTCGAGTCCCTGTTGTGGCCTCTGTCCATCATAGCCTTGGATACTTTTTTCAAATGTTGTTGCATTTCGTCTATTGGAACGGAGTTCTGATAGAACAGATTCATCTCCCCATAGAGAGATCAGATTCAGTATCTCCTGTACGGTCCATGTTGGAGCTCTTTTTTGATTCTGGGCAGGAGCAGCGCCAGGGTTTCTGGCGCCCTAGGCAGAATTCGGGAGGCGGCATTTTGTGCGCTCCCCACGGGGCACGCGGGAGCTTCCAGTTCCACTCCCATCGTACCACTGAAGAAGGACCCTCCTCCGAAATGCCGCAGGTGACAGCGGCAGTCATTGAGCTGCTCAATTGCCTGCTGCTGTTTTCCGCAGCACGTTGGCAGAAGGCCCTTCTTCGGCGGCATGATGGGAGTGGAACCGGAAGCTCTCGCACGCCCCGTGGGGAGCACACAAAATGCCGCCCCCTGAATCCTGGCGCCCAAGGTGATCGCCTAGGGTCGCCTAATGGAAACGCCAGCCCTGATTCTGGGACTGCATGGTCACCTGTTGTCATAGGTCTCACCCCCACTTAGAGCTGTTGGGTTCCAAAATGGGGACCTGCATTGGTTTCCCTCTAAACTAAAATCCTAGTTTAGATCTTGTAAAAGCTGCCACCACCCAATAAGGTACGTGTATTGGGACACAGTCCTTCCCCAAAATCCTTGGGGATCCCAAGAGCCCCAAATCCATGGAGTTCTTACACCTAGGAGAAATAAACCATTCCCCCCTGCTTCCTTCCCCCTCCCTTTTCCTAGGAGAGATACCGGAATCCAACTACAGAGGGATGCCTTCCCCCTCTCCTTTCCCTGAGAATCTACCCAAGGAAAGACCAACCAAGTCCTTTACAGAAAAGATTTATTAAAAAATAAAAAGAAAGTCACTGTCTCTGTAACCAAGATGGAACAATACACAGGGTCTAAACTTATCAATCTCTGGAGAGAATTCCCCCTCCTTTCTTTCTCAGTAAAAGCAATAACAATACAGAATTAAAGAAATTCTATAGCAAAACACAGAATTGCAAATACAGAAATAAAATTATAAGAATCCTAGTTCCTTGCTAATACTCACTAGCTTGAATAGAAGAATTTATTGCAGAAACCTGGGAGGACTTGATTAAGATGTCTGGACTCTCTTAATTCCCAAGAGAGACTCTCTAAAAAACAGAACAGGAAAAAAAAAAACTTCCCTCCACAGGGATTTGAAAATATCTTGTCCCTCACTGGTCCTCTGGTCAGGTGTCCACAGGTACTGCTTGTTAACCCTTTACAGGGAGAAAAAAACCTTAACCCTTAACTAACTGTTTATGACACCTGTGCTGATCAGCTCTCCATGCTGGACAAACAGGAAATGAAATTCAAAAGTTCACGGGGCTTTTCCCGTCTATCTGGCCAGTGCATCCGAGTTCAAATGCCGTCCAGAGTGGTCACAATGGTGCACTGTGGGATAGCTCCCAGAGGCCAATACCATCTAATTGCGGCCACCCTAACCCTAATCCGAAATGGCAATACCAATTTCAGTGCTACTCCCCTCGTCGGATAGGAGTACAGATATCGATATTAAGAGCCCTTTATATCAAAATAAAGGGCTTCGTTGGGTGGATGGGTGCAGCGTTAATTCGGTTTAACGCTGCTAAATTCGAAATAGACTTGTCGTGTAGACCAGGCCTGAGATACTACGATTCCAGTAGGGTTTTGTCAACATTTATTCTACATGTCAGGGGTAGAGGTGGTGTGGGTGCAGGGGAGGGTATTGTGTGTAGTTAAGTGTTTTGCATGTGTGACCCTAACAGCATCCCAGTGGAAGATGGCAAAGGGCACACTGGTATCTTGCAGGGAGTTTCAACTTGCCTGACCAGCTGAATGTACCCCAACTAACTAATGTCAGAACCTGTGGCTAGAAGGTATCATGTAAGATAGCAATGAAAAGCTAATAACATACTCTTACAGCATATCAGGTCATCAGGGGAGAAAGAAGGGGGAAAACACCCCCTTTCAGTCAATGTGGCTCCTCGCCTTCAGGGTAGCGAGGCCTAGCAGCCAGAGTCTATAGAGCTGCTCTTGTGTTCAAGGCAGTGAGGTCTACTGGCCAGAGGCAGCTGCCCTCGTATTCAGGACAGAGAGGCCTAGTGTTAGACACAGGGAGGGGTAGGGGGACCTCAGCCTGCCTTACTCCACCAGGTCCTGATCCAGGGCCCCAGGGAAAGAGTAGCCCTAGTTTTGGCTTCAGGCTTCCTATTTACCATTGATTCCTCCAGAGGAAGTGTCTTTCCATCTCTCTCATGCTCTGCAGGTGCCCAACCTCCATAGTCTGGGGCTCAATTGGATTCCTGATAGGAGCCTATAACATGCATCCACTCTCCTCCAACAGCCAGCCCTGACTGAACTGAGCTGCTCCCTTTCATATATTGCTTCGACCTGGAGTACACCCAGCAAGGATGAGAGGGTGTGGCCTCCTGGGCCCAAAGTGAGTGGTTAACCCTTGCTGGGTCAGTGCGGGGTTGGTACACCCCATCACATATACTGATCAATGATATTATTGTCTGATGTGGATACAGGGGACAAATTCAAAATAACAAACACATTGGAAATTATGTTATAAAAATGTGTCTGCCAGGCAGGGCAGGACTGAAGCTACCCCACCCTAGACAAAGGAATGTGGTTCTGCCACCCAGAAGGTACATTAACAGACAATGGGAAAGCAATTTTCATAGAAGGTAAACAGGACCATCAAGCCAACAAGGGGAGAAGATAACCACACAGCATTACAGATGCAGGAGATTGCAGGAAATAGATCCATTTGCATTTTGTATACACCAGCAGGGGAAGAAATCAGCATGCATGAAATTTCCTTCGCCAGGAGACTCCATGTTACCTTCTTCATAGTTTATGTTGAGGGGTTACCTAAAAAGAATTCACAATAAAGGTACACTGGACTATAAAAGGAGCAAAGAACCCCAAGTTATGTTTCATGTAATAAGACAAAGGAACCAAGCACATTGGACTTGTGGGAGGTCCTGATCCTGACCTGAAGGATGGGCAGCCATCTGGCAGGAAGCTAGTGTTGTAAGACTCTGAGCCTGAAGAGAGGCTGTAGCTTGTGTTAAGCCTTAGTCTCTAGAAAGCATTTTGCTTATAACCATTTCTAACTCGATCCTTTGTACTTGAACTCACTTAAAATCCAAACTCCTTTGGTTACTAAACTTGCTTTACCTTTAATCAAAACTAACCCACGACTGTGTTTGATTTAAAGTGAATATTAACTCAGGTTAATGTAGTAAGCTGCTGGGTGGTGTATCTTTAAAGGAACAAATGAACCTTTATATCTCTCTGAATGGTCCAGGAAAGGGCTAGATATCGGAATGTGTTTTGGGAAAATTCAGGACCGGGAGTGTGTTTGGGTCACCGCTGCATGAGGTAACTGGGTGACTGAGACTAGAGTGGGGCTGTTGTGTCACAGGCAGGAAGCTGGGTCAGAGCACTGAACCAAGTCTGCATAGCAGACACTTAGGATACTGCATGTTTGTCTGCTGGCTGTTGGTGTCTTTTGTGTATTTGGTTGTCATGGGTTTTGTTACTATGGCAACTGAGTTAGACTATTAAGGGATAGCTCAGCTGGTTTCAACCGGCTGAGTGACCTTTCTGTTCTGTAAATAAAAATGGTGGTTTGTTAGCTGTTAGCTCTCTGGCCTCAAGTGATTTCTTCCTAAACCGGCTGCCCCCCAAGGATATAACAAGTGGCGACGAGGGTGAGACTCTGGTGCTGCTCCAGTAACAGAAGGAAGTAGAAGTTAAGGTAAAGAACAAACAAACAAAAAAAGCTGCTTGTTTGCACTGATTGTGAAAGTGAAACTAAAATCATGGCTACTCTGACCAGGCCCCTGGAACCTTTTGAGGAGAATATAGAGCAGTGGCATGTGTATACTGAGCGTTTTGAGCTTTTTTTTATTGCAAATGACATTACAGAGGCGAAGAAGGTGCCAATATTCTTAAGTGTTGTAGGGGCTAAAACCTACTCCCTGCTACACAGCTTACTACACCCTGTTAAGCCAGCAACTAAATCTTACAGTGACATTGTGGAAATCCTGGGGTCCCATTTTTCCCACAAACCACTGGTAATTGCTGAAAGATATAGGTTCCACAAAAGAGACCA
>RQSS01113884.1:0-33501 GCA_003846335.1 Cuora mccordi
GTTGAAGCAGACCTGGAGCGCCTGGTCACCAATGGAGTCCTAATACCAGTTACCCATAGCTCATGGGCCACTCCTATCGTTCCAATAGTGAAGAAAGATGGCTCTCTCCGGATTTGCGGTGATTTTAAAGTCACTGTCAACCCAGTGTTGTGTGCAGAGCAATACCCGCTTCCCCGCATCGATGACCTCTTCGCAGGCCTGGCTGGGGGACAAAAGTTCAGTAAGATTGATCTGAGTCAAGCATATTTACAGATGCACGTCGATGAAAAGTCCCAAGAGCTGTTGACTATTGTGACTCATAAGGGGCTTTATCGATACTGTCGCCTACCCTTCGGAATAACATCTGCTCCCGCCCTGTTCCAGAGGGCTATGGACCAGATCTTGTGTGGCTTGTCAGGAGTTCAGTGCTATCTGGATGATATCCTGGTCACTGGAAGAAATGAAGAGGATCACTTAAAGAATTTAGAGGCTACCGTACAAAGACAGGAAGAGTATGGCCTACGAGTTCGCAAAGACAAGTGTGAATTCTTCAAGCCCTCTGTTGAATATTTGGGACACATTATTGATTCTGCAGGTCTTCATAAGGCCCCTGCAAAAGTTAAAGCTATTGTGGAGGCTCCCCCACCTCGAAATGTAAGCCAGCTGCTCTCATTTCTAGGACTACTAAACTATTATGGAAAGTTCATCTCACAGTTAGCCACACTGCTAAAACCACTTCATGAGCTCCTTGGGCAGAACAAGGCCTGGAAGTGGACTGAAGCCTGTGATGTTGCATTTAACAAAGCTAAGGATGCATTGCTAAATTCTGAAGTTCTAACGCACTTTGATCCATCCTTACCCCTGCAATTGGCCTGCGATGCCTCCCCTTATGGAGTGGGAGCAGTCGTGTCACACATTATGCCTTCGGGAGAAGAGAGACCTATTGCTTTTGCTTCACGCACTCTAAGCAAAGCAGAAACTAACTATGCCCAAATCGAACGTGAGGCATTAGGAATTGTTTTTGGAATTCGGAAGTTTCATCAGTACCTGTTTGGGCGAAAGTTTACTCTTCTCACAGACCATCGACCTCTGACGTCAATTTTTGGACCCTACACAGGCATTCCCCCATTAGCTGCTAGTCGTATGCAATGTTGGGCATTGTTACTTTCAGCACACACATATGACATCAAATATCGGAAATCCACTCTGCACGGCAATGCAGATGGCCTCTCAAGGTTGCCTTTGCCGGTCAAACATCAAGGTAGTGCCCAAAAGGAATTCTTCTACTTTGAACAGGTAGAGAATACACCCATCACTGCTACTCAGATAAAGAAGGCAACTCGCGTTGACCCAGTATTGTCCCAAGTTATGGACCTGGTGATGCATGGAAAATCTCGACAAACCTCTCCTGTCTCACCCGACCTTGTTACATACATGTCCAGGAGGACGGAGTTATCGGTCCAATCTGGTTGTTTGTTGTGGGGGAGACGTGTCATTATTCCACCACCACTGAGATCACAGCTGTTAGAACAGCTACATTCTGGTCACTGTGGAATAGTGTGCATGAAGGAAATTGCACGAAGCTATTTTTGGTGGCCCGGATTGGACAGTGCTATTGAAGAGAAGGCAAAAGCTTGTATGTCATGTCAGGGTGTGAGGAATGCACCCCAGTGGGCACCCCTACACCCATGGGACTGGCCTGAAAACCCATGGCAACGTATTCACGTTGACTTTGCTGGCCCCCTTGAAGGAAGCATGTTCTTGGTGGCAGTAGATGCCCATTCTAAATGGCCAGAAGTCTCTATAATGCAGTCCACTACTGCAGAGAGTACTATCCAAAAACTACGAGGACTCTTTAGTCATTTTGGTCTGCCAGAACAACTTGTGAGCGACAACGGACCGCAGTTCGTCTCTCAGGAGTTTCAAAATTTTATGAAGGCAAACGGGATACACCACATCACGTCAGCACCATATCATCCATCCACCAACGGATTAGCTGAAAGATTTGTGCAGACAATGAAACACGCTTTGAAATCAGCAAGGGGACAACACTCCATTCAAAAGCGTCTGGATACCTTCTTACTTTCCTACAGAAACACACCTCATGCTACGACCCACGCATCTCTGGCCTTTCTAATGATGGGACGACAGCTGCGCATTTGCTTTGATCTGCTGAAACCTTCTGAACCCCGACAAATTGTGCAACATCAGCAGCAAAATCAAGTTATCAGATGAGCACCCAGAGCAAAAGAGCGAACCTTTAGCCCGGGACAGCCAGTTTTGGCTCGGAATTATACTTCCAGAGCTAAATGGGTCCCTGCCACAATCATCGCTCAAACAGGACCTGTTTCCTACACAGTCCGAACTGCAGAGAATCTTACCTGGCGGCGACATGTAGATCAGCTGTTGCCAGGTCATGCCAGTCCTCAGGACACATCTGCAGTTGAGGGGTGTGGAAGCAGGGAAAGAATTAACAAGGATTTGAAGGGGATCTTAATGCATGTCAGTCAGTTAGCAAGAGTTAGCCCAGCTGTAACCCTAATGACGTGAGACTTCTAGAAGCAAGGATAGTGTGAGGCAGAGGGAAAGAACTGTGTAAAAAGTTATTACGACCTTGTAACTGATAAACCAAATATGCAGACTGGTCTCTTTTAGGAGTGAGAAAAATAAGATAGCAGGATGGCTTATGTATAAACAAAATGAAGTTGTTGCTCATTATCATCTGTATTATTGCTAGTTATTGTTTGTAACAAAGGTATAAATGCTTGCTGTAATTGTTTATCAGTTGAGAGACCTGTCCGGGACTGGAGCGACCCTGTGTCCTAGGGCACTCTCTCCCTCCATTGTAATTACTGGAGAAATAATAAAGTATTTGATTTTGCTGCACCCAAAATGCTAAAGCGAGAACTGAGTTTTTCTCCGACAGGGGTCTGACTTCACCACTTCTGGTGAGACACCGAATCACAAATCACCTGTTTCTGACTGTTCTTCTCCATTACTGCCGGCGGCTGAGATACCCCTTTGCCCAGCACGAGCTGATACCACCTCCTCACCTGTTCGTGCTGCGGACCCAGAGCCCATGGTACTTTCGGGTGCAACACCACCAGAAGTTCGCCGTAATCCACCTAGAGACAGAAGGCTTCCTCATCGGCTGGATCTTTAGCTAGGGCAAACCCACGGTTATGGGGCAAAATAATCCCCAGGGTTTAGCCAGGAATGGAGGCAGTCTACCCTCCTTCTCTAGTCTAGTGTGTGTTTTATTTAGGGGATGTTCTTATTGGGGGGGGAGGAATATGTTATGTATTTGGTTGTCATGGTTTCTGTTCCTATGGCAACTGAGTTAGATTATTATGGGATAGCCCAGCCGGTTTCGGCCGGTTGGGTGAGCTCTGTGGCTGTAAATAAAATGGTAGTTTTGTTAGCTGTCTGCTGTCTGGCCTCAAGTGATTTCTTCCTAAACCGGCTGCCCCCCAAGGATATAACACTATGCCCCAGCCGCCCGTGCGGCCTGGGGAGCCCTGCTACACGCTCTGGCCGGAGCAGCCAGAGGATCCCTACCCCACGCCCCGACTGCTGCTACCCGAGGGGCTCGGCCATGCGTTCCTGCCGCCGCTGCTCTGGCCGGGTGATCCCTGCCCTGTGCCCTGGCTGCCGCTGTCCGAGCGGCCCAGAGAGCCTCGCGGGGTTGCCCGGGCTGCCGCCGCCAGGCCCGCCAGGAGACTCTTGTCGGGAGCCCCAGCCGCGGCCACTCGCGGTGCCTGGGGAGCCCCTTGATGTTTTTCAGCAACCAGGAGTCTGCCCTCCCGTGAACGCGCTGCTCCAGACCCCGCGAGACCTGACCGCTGACCACCGATAGCTCCAACCGCCAAGAGACGCCTCCCCTGTCCTCCTGCGCTCACCAAACACACCCCCTGCACCCCAGGAGCCCCAGCCGCTGCGAGATGACTCCCCCGTCCTCCTACGGTTGCCGGACACGCCTCCTGCACCCCAGCAACCCCCGCCGCCGAGGGACAACCACCCTGACCCCCTACAGGACACCCACACCTCCCAGGAACCCCAGCCACTGGGAGGAACCCCAAGTACTCCCGAAACACAGCCACTGCTGAAGGACGCCTCCCCCCCACCAGCCATGCAATGGAAGATGACCAGGAGGGCCCTAATGCTCCACAAAATGGCTGCTCCGCCCCGGACACCGTCTACCTCCAATACCCCCTCACCACAGATGCGCTTATCTGCCCCATCTGCCTGCCGCCTCGACGCTTCCATCTCCTCGGAGGGGTCACCAGACATCTGAGGAGATACCACAACCAGTCCACCGCCTTCAGCTGCGCCCTCTGCAGCCTGCCCTTCGAGTCCCAGAAGAAATGCAAGGCGCATCAGGCCAGCTGCAAGAAAGCCCGCACAACAACAGCTCCAGTTCCGGTCCCCCGCCATCCTGTGTCCCAGCCCGCTGCTCCCGCGCTGCAAAGAGCCAGAGCGACCCTGCCAGCTGCTGCCCAGAAACCCACTCCAGCCCCTTGGCTCGTGGACCAGGGCACTGCGGCCGAAACGACGACTACCACAGCGAGAAACGTCGACCGAGCCCCTGCCAACTGGAGTCCCTTCACATCCACCCAAGTCGCCCGGAAGCTGTCTGAACTCAGTGCCCCCTCCAACCAATGTGACCCCGCCCCGAGAAGGGTCAGTGCTCCGCCATGCGTGGCCGCCCGAGAACCTGCCGCTGAAGGCACCAAGGCTGGCTCTTGGTCTACCCTGCGAGCACCAGCCACAAGGGGTGCCAACGCAACTCCTCAGCCCGCCCTGCGAACCACACCCGTCAGGGGAATGAGGATCACCCCCCAGACCGCCCCGCGCACTGCTACCATCAGCGGAGCCAACGCCACAAACAGACCACAGCACCCGACCCCCACTGTCAGACGGGCCGACACGGACCCAAAAGACACCAGGCCGATTCCTGCCACCAGAAGGTCATGCGCTCCTACAGCAACCCCCCAGACGACAGCTGCACACGGAAGACCGGGCGTCACCTCCGCACCCACCGGCCCGAACCTGATCCCACCAACAACCAGTAATGATGCTACCCCACTGGTGGCTATGCCTCAGGAACCACCCGGAAGGTCCCCTGAGCCGCAAGCGAGACAACCCATTGACCACGCGGCAAATTCGCTGCCCACGCTGACCGAGGAGCCGGAGGTCCGACAGCCGATGGTTAGGCCAGCCATGCCCTGGCAGGCTGCCTGGATCGAGGAGCTCCAAGCGGCAGTCTCCTTTGAGGAATTCGACCCGCTCATCGACACTCACCCACGAGCTGTCGGCAGAGATTGCTTCCAAGAGGACACCAAACCAGATGACCACCCGGCCTGCCCTCAGACGACCCGTCCCAAATCGAAACACCTCCACCAGACGAACTGGAAGAAGGAATGCCAGCCACCGCTACGACCCAGCAGCAACTTCAAGGATCTAGAAGCTGTACAGAACAAACCGCCCCAAGGCCGTAAGAGAGGTCCTCGATGGTCCCCCGTCATACTGCACGATCCCACCCGAGCGCCTCTGCAACTACTTCCTCGAAGTGTTCGGCGACGTGCCCAGGAACGGCACGCAGCGTCCGGAGTGCCTCCACCCCCTGCCCCGCGTTACCGATGCAGACTACCTAGAGGCCAACTTCACGCCTAAAGAGGTGACGGCAAGACTCTCCAGAGCCAGGAATACCACACCCGGAAAAGACGGCATCCCCTACAGCCTCCTCAAGAAACGGGACCCCGGCTGCCTCGTGCTCTCCAACATCTTCAACTTGTGCAGGCGCTTCGGCCGGTCTCCCACCTCCTGGAAGAAGGCCATGACCGTCCTGATCCACAAGAAGGGCGAGCGAGATGACCCCAGCAACTGGAGACCCATCTCCCTCTGCTCCACGATGTACAAACTGTACGACAGCTGCCTGGCAGCCAGGATCACGGAGTGGGCGACGACCGGGGGAGCCATCGTCCTGGCCCAGAAAGGCTTCATGCCGTCGGAGGGGTGCTACGAGCACAACTTCCTGCTCCAGACCGTCCTCCAGGCGACCAGGAGGGAGCGGAAGCAGTGCACGGTAGTATGGCTCGACCTGGCCAACGCCTTCGGGTCCATCCCCCACCCATCTTCAACACACTCCAGGAGTTCGGGATGCCGGAGACCTTCCTTCGCCTGATCCGGGAACTCTATGAGGGCTGCAGCACCACCATCCGCTCGGTGGAAGGGGAGACCGCCGAGATTCCTATCCGCAGCGGCGTGAAGCAGGGCTGCCCCCTCAGCCCCATCGTCTTCAACCTCGCCATGGAGCCGCTCCTGCGGGCGATCTCCGACGGTGCCGATGGCTTCGACCTGCATGGCGAGAGGGTGAGCATCTTGGCCTACGCGGACGACCTGGTCCTGACCGCAGATGACCCCGAGAGACTCCTGGGCATGCTCGACACCATCGGGAGAGCCGCAGACTGGACGGGACTCCGCTTCAACGCCAAGAAGTGCGCGTCCCTCCACGTCGATGGGAGCAAGAGGGACTCGGTGCTGACTATGGAATTCCTAATCCAGGGCGAGACCGTCGTTCCCCTGGTGGAGGGGCAGGCGTACCAGCACCTCGGCACGCCGACGGGCTTCCGCGTCCGGCAGACCCCCGAGGACACCCTCCGGGAGATCCTGCAGCACGCCGCCAAGATTGACGCATCGCTGCTGGCTCCATGGCAGAAAATCAATGCCCTCAACACCTTTCTGATCCCCCGCATCGCCTTCGTCCTGAGAGGATCCACCGTGGCGAAGGTGCCCCTCAACAAGGCAGACAACACCATCCGGCAGCTGGTTAAGAAGTGGCTGTCCCTACCCCAGAGAGCCAGCAACGAGCTCATATACATCGCCCACCGACACGGGGGCGCCAACGTCCCCCGCATGGGAGACCTCTGCGACATCGCGGTCGTCACGCACGCCTTTCGCCTCCTGTCGTGCCCGGATGCTGTGGTAAAGAACATCGCGACGACCGCCCTGCGTGCCGCCACCGCGAAGCGAATCGGCAGAGCTCCCTCTGACCAAGATGTGGCCACCTTCCTGAGCGGCTCCCTGGATGGTGAGTTTGCCTGGGACAGGAGCGACATCGCCTCGCTGTGGACCCGCGCCCGCAACGCCACGTGCCGACTGGGAAAGCGACTGGGCTGCCGCTGGGTGTGGAGCAAGGAACGGCAGGAGCTAGGAGTCCTGGTGCCACATATCGGGATGGAGGGCAACACCGTCATCAACCCCGGAGCCAGAGGCATGCTGGAGAGGTCGCTGAAGGCCGCCATCCGCGCACTCTACACGGACACCCTGAAGAAAAAGCCGGACCAGGGCAAGGCTTTCGAGGTCACCAGCAAGTGGGACTCCAGCAACCACTTCCTCCCCTCAGGCAGCTTCATCCGTTTCGCTGACTGGTGGTTCATACACCGCGCCCGGCTGAACTGTGTCCCTCTCAACGGAGCCATCCGCCATGGGAAACCGGACAAGCACTGCAGGAAGTGTGGGTATGCCATGGAGACCTTGCCCCATGTCCTGTGCAGCTACAAGCCCCATGGCAGAGCCTGGCAGCTGCGCCACAACGCTGTCCAGGACCGCCTGGTGAAGGCCATCGCCCCGCACCTGGGAGAGATCGCTGTCAACCGCGCCATCCCCGGCACCGACAGCCTGCTGCACCCGGACATCGTCGTCACGGATGAGGACTGGAAAAAGATCATCCTCATCGACGTGACGATCCCGTTTGAGAATAGGACCACGGCCTTCCGCCAAGCCCGAGCCCGCAAACTCGAAAAGTACGCTCCCCTGGCTGACACCCTGCGAGCAAAGGGCTACGAGGTCCACACCGACGCTCTGATCGTTGGGGCCTTGGGCGCCTGGGACCCCCTTAATGAACGCGTACTGCGGACCTGTGGAGTGGGCCGTCGCTATGCGCGGCTCATGAGATGCCTAATGGTCTCGGACGCTATTCGGTGGTCCAGAGACATTTACACAGAGCACGTCACCGGCCACCGTCAATACCAAGAGTGAGCCGGCGTGACTTCGCGCACCCCTAAGGCTGAAGTGACCTGTAAACTTCCCCTGTTGGATTTTATCCCCTGAGCCCTGAACCAACCAAACTGAACTCTGCCCTGTGAGGGTCATCCTATCATCATTACCCAGTCCGCTCATTTATTCATGCCCACGACTATCCATAACCTGTTTGTATGAGTGATGTACCCTCACTGCTTGCTGGCTGTACCTTGAACTCACCCACCGTATAGCCCGCATTGGGGACATGACAGACTGTGTATATGTATATGCCGTCCAATACCAAAACGCTAACATCCCCCTAGAACCTGTATGTTACCCCAATGACACAATAACTGATGCTTCAAACACTTTATCGTTTACTTTTAAATCTTCTCTAATAAACTTTTAAATCTGTTCTTATCAGTTTAATCTCTGATATGTCTTTGATGTGAGGACTGTATATTAGCTTGATTTTTGAAGCAAGGGGGGGGTTAGAACAGAAGCTTTCTTTGTCTGCCCCATGCATTGACCTGGTATTGCAGTGCTGCCAGGAATGGTGTATCTCCTTTAGGGGAGAACCTTCCAGTTAGAAAAGAGTTGAACTGTGACACTTTCTTTAAAGCAGATGTTTTTTGAAGTAGCAGAAAAATCTGGGTGTTTTTCTTCCTTTACTGTTTTTTGGAAAGGGGGAGGGATAGCTCAGTGGTTTGAGCATTGGCCTGCTAAACCCAGGGTTGTGAGTTCAATCCTTGAGGAGGCCACTTAAGGGTCTGGGGCAAAAATTGGTCCTGCTAGTGAAGGCAGGGGGCTGGACTCAATGACCTTTCAAGGTCCCTTCCAGTTCTAGGAGATTGGTATATCTCCTATTATTATTATAAGTGTTTTGTGAGTCTATAGATGTGAGAGGTTCTTCTTTGTCTTGCTAGAGAATTATTTAAGAAGCTGGACTCCTCCTTTCTGCTGTGAGTCTTTTCAACAGTATGAGGGACAAATGCTTTCCAGATTCTGGGTCTGTTGGGGAGATGGGGGTTTTTTTGTTTGTTTTTTTGTTTTTTTTTGGGGGGGGGGCGGTTGGTAATATTTGAGGTCACGTGTATATCCACAACTGCATGAGTTACATAGACTTCTCCCCACCCGGCCTACGTTCTATGTATCTTGGTTCGTAAGATCAAGACAATCTAGTTGAAGCAGGGTCAGTATGAAGTCTACCCTGCCATCTGTTGGTGATCTGTTGTCAAGGCCTTTTGGGGCTGATGTCATTTGCATGGTTACACCCACCCCGGATTGCATGATGGGAGTGCTTGTCCAAACGGCCATTTCAGCTGCTGTGGGATGCCCAGTCTCTTTGTTATTGGAGAAGGAGTAATCCAGTGTATTTTCCTGTTGATTTTGGATCAAGGACAGAGTATCTGTACCTGGCATTTGAGGCCTGAGAGTGTCACCCTCACCTTGAAAGTACTCACCATTAAGGGGGTATGGGTTCCAAAGGGCAAAACCTGGTGAGAGGTAGGAATGGATGTTTGTTGAGGTTGTGCATGTGCTGGTGTTCTTTCCGCTGTCCCCTGTGTGTAAAGTCAGAGGCTTTTTTGAATCTCTTCAAATTGTTGTTAGTGTTGCAATTGCTTGCCCCCCAGATTATATTGTTAAATTTCTTTTACAATCTGTTTTGTTCCTGATATGTAAAAGACTGCTCTGTGTGCCGTGTTGTGGAGTGAGGTAGCAAACGTTAGTTGCAGAGGGGGTGCATGTGCCACAAAAGTCATGCCCCCAAAAGAGCATTTTACCCAACAATTAAGTTGTTGCAGTTTAGTTTATTGCCACGATCTCATTCAGCACTGCATTCCTACAAACTTCACTGTTTAAGTGAAATCAGAGATTACTAGCCAGAGTGTATATATATATATATATATATATATATATATTTTACTTAAGCATCAATAATTTTAGGTGTCTGTCATGAAACAATATTTGTAATGAAGTCATAAATAGCTCTATTTTTAAACTGAAGAGAGAAAAAGTCCATAACATCTGCATTTAGAAACATCAAAAGAATCTCAGTGATAAAAGCAAATATTCATTTTCACCCTCTTTTAATTGTTATTGTTTGGAACCCATATCCCTTCTCTAATGATTTTTATGTAAGTTTGGGTGGGTCCTGAAATCAAGAACTGCTAAGTACCGTTCTACTGTCCTTGGTTCATATCACCAGGATAACTACACTTTATTACTCATGCCCTAATAACAAAGAGATTGGGGATCCCACAGCAGCCGAAATGACCATTTGGACAAGCACCCCCCATCATGCAATGCGGGGTGGGTGTGACCATGCACATCAGCAACAAAAAGCCTTTACAACACATCACCAACAGATGGCAGGGTAGAGTTCATTCTGACCCTGCTTACATCCTGCCCCCAGCCAAGAATTGGTGGTCCTGATAAATCACACTCCCTGTTATACCAACTCATTGGTATTGAATGCTGAAGTTATGGCTAGCAAAAGAAGCCACCCATCTCTGCCCTGTAGCATCCAGCTTAGCTCTTGTTAACACATAAGTCAGTGGATTGTTCTCTGTCCATACCTGAAACTGAGCACCAGACAAGTAGTCTTGAAATTTCTCAGTGATGGCCCATTTCAAGGCCAAGAACTTCAGCTGGTGGATGGGATACAGTTTCCCTATCTGACAGTCCTCAGCTGGCAAAGGCTACAGATTTACATTTGCCTTCCACTTCCTGGTATGGGACTGCTCCCAGACCCTCCAAACTGGCATCAGCATGCAGGATAAACCGTTTGTTTGGGTCAGCAAAGACTAGGACTGGCACATGAATCAGGCAAATAATGATTTCCCGTAAAGCCCTGTCACATCTCTCATCCCGCCATGTCCCAAATGGAAAGGAGAGGAGCCCCTCCCCTGTCCCAGGCCAGACACACCAAATGTGTTAGGGTAAGATGTCTATAGCCCAGACCAAACCAGACAGGTCTGCTGGAGCTGCGGAGAGGAGAAGTTCTTCCCTCAGCCCAGACCCACCAGAGTTGTTGTTGCAGTGAAAGAAAAATATTTCTCACTTAGTTCTTAGATGCTCTGTGGAGAAAGGGTGGTTGAAAGTTTTTTCTTTCTCTTGCAGCTCAAATTGTCCCTTCTTCATCTCACTTTCTGTTTTAACCTACTCTCTCTCTTTTTCCTGGCCTTGTTTCAGAGCCCTCACAGCCCAATTCTCTGCCCTAACTTTGAGTTCTCTACCGCACCCTGAACCTCTCATTCTAACCCCACCCTAGAGCCTGCATCCCTAGAGCCAGTGCCCTCATCCTCCTGCACTCTAACTCTTTTTCCCATGTAGCCTGATTTAGGGTGTACTAATATTAATTTAGAAAATATGATGAAAATTAAATTTATTAGCTTACATTTTATTTAATTTAATTGAGTTATAAAGTTAAGTTGCATTACTGCTAGTCAAAAGATACATATGGCATTATATGCTACAAAGTTTTGGTTAATATACTCACACCCTTCCTTGATAACCTGGTGGTAAGAGACACAGGACCAGCCTTGCAGTTCAGGTTTCTCAGTTCTTGAGTGAAAGATGCAGTGCTTAGAAAAAGCTAATGTTACTTAGGATTTACTTGTCTAAGTTAAACTTAAAATCAAAACCTAATAAACAAAGAATAAAAACTAGGGAAACCGAGCTTAGCCTAGTTCCTTTGAAACTTAAAGTTTAAGAACAAGGACAGCCTACTGATAGTAGATAGAGAGAGAGTGGAGGAAGTAAGTCAGAATGATAGAGCGAAGTGCTCTAGCGAGGTGGGTTACCTCTTTTATAGGGCACAAGCACTGGAAATCCTTCCTCCTATGCCCAAATTTCATTCCTCACCCCCAAAACATTAGGGTATGCTTACTTCATAGGCTAGTATGTTTGTGCATGTTTATGAAATGTACATATGCACATAAGTTCCCCTGTGGTGTACCTGTTAAATCTGTGGGGTACAACACTGAAAAAAACTCCTATGCCATTCTCCATTGTCGATTGGTCTAGGTAAAGGTCTTAGAGAGGCGTGGGTACGTCTCTATTTAAGTAAAAAGATAAAGGTCAATTTTCCTTTCTGAGTAAAAGGTCACACTATAGATATGCTCACTTTGCCTTAGCTTAACAAACAGGATAAGGCCTGTAGGTCCTCGTAAGCCATGTGCCCCAGCCCCCTAATCATTTTTATTGCCCTCTGCTGGACTCTCTCCAGTTTGGCCACATCCCTTCTCATGTGGGTCCCAACCCCAAAAGTACTCACATTTCACCCCAATGGCTCCAAAATGCCAGCTTTTAATATGTAAATAGGGTGCTGTCATGGTCAAGTCACTCTTGAACTCTCCAGTGGAGCCTGCTGATAGAGAACAAGGTGAAAATTAGCCAGGACGTTGCTCAGTCAATTCCCTCTGCTCCCAGTAGGTGGTATCGGAAAGCTCCAAGATCACGCACTTCCCTTTCTCGCATCAGCTTCAGGCCCCAGGGTTACAAATGCACAAACCAGTTGGGAGTCTCCCCTGGGCTCAGGGGGTGGGGCTGCTCTGAGGGGATGGACTTGCACACTTGGGATATTAGTGCAAAGATACAATTTCAATTTCTCTTAGAGAAATTTGAGGGCAATTTATATTTAGTAAAAATCTTATTTAGTGAAAGGAAAGCTGCAGTGACAGCCTGGTTTTTCTTAGGGTTTGGGTTTTAAATTAAGCATTGTTTTTTGTTTCAATGTTTCATTTAGGTTTTGGTTATTGATGGGATCTTTAAGAACTTTGGATTTAATACTAAAATTTGGACAGCAATAGATTATTTAAAGTAAACCCTCTTTACTTTTTTATTTTAATAAAGGTTGTATTGCTCTAAACCCTGGCCTGGGGGAGAGGAGATGAGCCTGGCCTTTAACTGAGAAGGAGCAGAGGCATGGGAGGCATGGCCCCCGTGAAGGGTGGGGCCAGGTGATGGGGGGGGCACAGCCCCCCACAATTTTTTTTGTCTAACCCACCTCAGTCCCCCACCAAATGGGAAGAATCTGATGCCACCCCTGCTGGTCACTGGGTGTCACTGCTGCTCCATGGGAAACATGCTCTGCATTACCCAGATTGGTGGGAAACACACTCTGTGCATTACCGTGACTGGTAGGTGGGTGTCACTGCTCCTAGAAGGCAGACACACGCTGTGCATTATGCCACCTGGCCACTGGGTGTCACTGCTGTATCAAGGGAAACACCTTTTGTGCATTACCCTGAAACACCACGAGGTGTCACTGCTGCTCCAAGGGAAACATACTCTGTGTGTTACCCTGATTGGCCACTGGGTGTCACTGCTGCGCCCAGGGAGACATAAGAACGGCCAGACTGGTTCAGACGCAAAGTCCATCTAGCCCAGTATCCTCCTGTCTGCTGACAGCGGCCAGGGCCAGGTGCCCCAGAGGGAATGAACAGAGCAGGGAATCATCAAGTGATCCATCCCCTGTCGCCCAATCCCAGAGGCAAGGCAACATTTTTGCTGGCCCAAGCAAAAAAAAAAAGAGCGCCCAAGTCCCCGCCCCCCAGCGCCATGTCGCCCAAGTCCCCGACCCCCAGCGCTGCGTCGTGCCGCCCAAGTCCCCGCCCCCCCCAGCCCCGCGTCACACCACCCAAGTCCCTGCCCCCCCAGCGCTGCCCAGCCAAACCAAAAACAACAAAAACAACCCCGATCGCTGCCCCCTCCCAAGGTGCCACCCCAAGCATGTGCTTGGTAGGCTGTTGCCTGGAGCCAGCCCTGCACCACAGGAACAAGCTACCAAGGAAAGTGGTGGATTCGCCATCTCCTGATGTCATTTCATGAAGACTAGATGCCTTTCTGGAATACGTTTGCTCCAAAAGTAGCTCTTGTGTCATACAGGAGGCCTGTGATATGCAGGGGGTCAGATTAGATGCTCTAATGGTCTCTTCTGGCCATAAAGTCGACTAATTTCTGAAAAACTGAGTGTAGCATTGGGAGCAGCGTCTGATCTGTTCCTGTCTAGCCGGCTTGCTTCCTAGAATGAACGCTCCTTGAGTGGGGTGATCCACAGGGAGTAGCTCAAACCTCCAAAGTGCCTGGGCAGGGGCAGGACATTATCACAGCAAGGGAGGGGTGTGGCAGTGACATCACAAAGGCCTTTTGCAGGACCTCAGACTATTGGTCAAAGGTGGTGGGGAGGTGGTGACCTCACAGAGAGATGCTGACATCAGCCAGGCAGGACAGGGGTGAGGGGCCAGGGAAACCTCAGAGACCCCTGTGGCTTTGCTTCAGCAAGTCTCCTTCTCCAGGTCTCTCTTTGAGGACTGAGAGAGTATTCGGGTTCAGGTATGAGTTTTCTCCTTCCCTTTTCATGATTTTACTAGAAAATAGCCATCTCTGTTTAGAAGGTAAGAGCCTCCTCGAGGTCTGAAACCTGTTCGGTCTGATCCATCAGGTGACAGTTGAATTCTAGGCATGGAAAACACGAGCTTAAGGAGGCAGAATTTTATTCCGCACTTGGGATTTTGTCCCTTAGAATCACTGGGGTCATTAGGATTTGTCCTTTTTGTTTCACCTTTTCCTCCATCAATCCCTTCCTCCTTTCTCTTTGTCTCTTGCTTCTTTTGTCTTTTCACCTGTTCCCCTCCCAACAGCAGGAGCGGGGTGGGTGTGTGTGTGTGTGTGTGTTGCGGGGGAGTGCTCTGCAGCTCCCATTGTGGGAGGTCCACCCAAAAATGTGGGGCTGAAATAGTGCTCGGGCAGTGATCCCCACTGGTGACCTGGGCCATCCTTTGGGCTCTCTGGTGAGAACCCTCAGCCTCCCGTCCTCAGTCTCTACCCTGATTGCCTGAGCAGGGGGTTATTGACAGGGAGGAGACTCAGGTCCTTGTTGTTCTCTTTTAAGACCAAGTAAACAAGTCATAACCAGTTCTATGTTTGATGAATTTTGCTGCTTCTCTGCATTGATGGTCTCTGAGCAGTTCATGATTCTCTCTAACCTTGCAGTTCTCCTAAAATACTTGCTGAATAATTACTGTGCACTGTTGTTGGTCTGGAGCTCATGTGAGAGCACTTTATTCAAGTCATTCAATGTTTGAAATTCAAGATCTGATGGTTAGTTTGAAAATCAGGGTTCTTGGGTCCTACTCCCAACTCTGCCACTGGCTGGCTGTGTGACCTAAGACAAGTCAATTCTCCTTTCTCAGCCTTAGCTTCTCCCTCTTTCAAGTAGGGATAATAATGATCCGCTCCTACCTACCTCACGGTGGGTGGAGGATGGGGATCCATTGGAGAGTGTCACTAGGAGTAGTGCATAATATGAGGTGTCCTATCACGTTTACTCAGAGCAGATTATGACATAATAGAATAGCTGAAATAGTCTATTTCATTTGTATTTTTTTTTATTTTGCAATTGTTAAGAGCAGCAACTACTTAGCTCAGACTGAAGCATCTTATCTAATGTTTGTGGTCTAAGTGTCTCCTCTTTGTGTGTGATGAGACAATTTAACACACTGTGACAAATAGGAGATGCTTTTGTTTTGCAACAAAATATTTTTGCAAAGATCTTTCATCCCACTTGTTTTGATTTGGAGAAACAAACTGGTTTAGTCTGAAGGGGATTTTCTGACATTGAGCAGGCGCAGTGTGTCCCGTGACACCCGCCCGCTATACTGCGGCCCCTGCTGAGGGCGCCCTTGCTGCAGCTGCAGCTGGTTCTGCTGGCGCCCTGTGGTTGCCCTCATTCGTCCAGGAACAAGCCTCAGGTGACCTGAAAAGAATCCTGTCCAACCGAGTCTGGCAGCCGCCATCATGTAGCCAGAAGTCCCCACACCTGCCGGGGAAACAAGCCAGCCACCAGAAAGTGGTCTATTATCTCACGCGGTGCTAGAGCCTGACACGGCTTCCATGGGCAACCATTGCTCTGCACACGCCGGCCGTGCACACGCCGGCCGGTTCCCATGAAAGATGTGTCACTGCACGTCTCGGTACTTAAAAGGTACCTGTGCCACTGGCAGTGAGTTCTGGGGACAGTTGCTCACTTTCACTGAATGTAACTGTATGTGCAGCCCTGTGCAGTCACATTTGATAGAAGTTTGGTAATTAAATTATACAAGAGGGTCAGGTGAAGTGGCTACTACCACCACTACTACCGCCCTCAGCATTCCTGGGGAAAGACCAACGCCACCAAAGTGACTTTGGGCCAGTAGGTCAACCAACCGGGCGGCCTCCTGTGCCTGGCTGCAGCCCAGCTGCAGGACTCAGAGTAAACCCAGCTCCCATCCCTCCCTGTAGGGCTCCAGGCAAGGCCAGCCTGCTGGATCCGGCGTCCCCTCTGGTGCGCAAGTCATAACAGCCAGCAGGCAAAAGACCAGCTCCTGTGTCATTTGAAACAGCAAGACAAAGCCTTGAAACTCCAACTTAGGTATGAAACAACAGGTCCCAGAGTCTCCCTGAGATCTGAGCTCAGCTCGCACTAGTCAGTGTTCTGACATGAACTTTACACCACGGGACCAGATGGTGTCACAGGGTAGGTCTACACTTACCGTGCGGGTCGACACGGAGAGTTTGACTTCTCGGAGTTCGAACTATCGCGTCTAATCTAGACGCGATAGTTCGAACTTCCCGCGCGCTCCGGTCGACTCCGGAACTCCACCACTGCAAACGGTGGTGGCGGAGTCGACCTTGGAGCCGCGGACTTCGATCCCGCGGCGTCTGGATGGGTGAGTAGTTCGAACTAGGGTACTTCGAATTCATCTACGCTATTCACGTAGCTGAATTTGCGTACCCTACTTTGACCCCCCTCCTTCTTAGTGTAGACAAGGCCACAGTCTCTAGACACCTGTGACTCTCAGCTGGCAGGTTTGCACTCTGCACTCACAGGCCTGATCTACACTAAGATATAAAGGGCTCTTAATACCGGTATCTGTACTCCTCCCTGACGAGAGAAGTAGCGCTGAAATCGGTATTGCCATGTCGGATTAGGGTTAGTGTGGCCGCAATTCAATGGTATTGGCCTCCAGGTGCTATCCCACAGTGCATCATTGTGAACACTCTGGACAGCAATCTGAACTCGGATGCACTGGCCAGGTTGACAGGAAAAGCCCCGCGAACTTTTGAATTTCATTTCCTGTTTGCCCAGCATGGAGCGCCGATCAGCACAGGTGACCATGCAGTCCCAGAATAAAAAAAGAGCTCCAGCATGGACCTTATGGGAGATACTGAAGCTGATCTCTGTATGGGGAGATGAATCTGTTCCATAAGAACTCCGTTACAAAAGACAAAATGCCAAAGCATTTGAAAAAATCTCCAAGGCTATGATGGACAGAGGCCATAGCAGGGACTCAACACATTGCTGAAACTTAAGGAGCTGAGACAAGCGTACCAGAAAGCCAAAGAATGAAATGGACGCTCATGGAGGGGGGGCGACTGATGTCTGTAGCTATCCCACAGTTCTCGCACTCTCCGAAAACCATTTGAATTCTTGGGTGAGTTCCCAAAGCCTGAAGGGTCAAAAATATTGTTGCGGGTGGTTCAGGGTATATGTTGTCCCCCCCCGAAAGCAAAGGGAAAAAAATTGTTTCTCGCCTTTTTTCAATGTCACCGTATGTCCACTGGATGCTGCTGGCAGACGCGGTGCAGCAGCGCTACACAGCAGCATCCACTTTCCTTCCCTTCCCACGTGCAGACGTTATAGTAGGACTGATATCTGTCATCATCGTCCTGTAAGTGCTCCTGGCTGGCCTTGGTGAGGTGGGCTGGGGATGCCTGGGCAAAAATGGGAATGACTCCCAGGTCATTCTCTTCTTTAAGCTTTGTCTCCTGGAGATTCAGTCCTGCCTGGAATATCATAGTAGCTGGAGGCTGTTCTCCCTTCCCCCCTTTGAGCTCTACTTGCAGAGGCAATAAAGTCAGTGTTGTTTCAAATTCCTGCATTCTTTATTACTTCATCACACAAATGGGGGATAATGTTAGCCCAGAAGCAGTGGGAAAGAAGGGAAGCAACGGGTGGGGTTGTTGCAGGGGTACCTCCTAGAATAGCATGCAGCTCATCATTTCTGTGGATGTCTGGGGCTCTGACCTGGAGCCACCATTTGCCTCTCTGGGTCTTTAGTAGGCTTGCCTCATAGTCTAGACAGGACTTACTCTCCATTAGACAAAACTTTAAAAAAAGAATGACCTGGGGAGTCATTCCCATTTTTGTCCATGCACCCCCAGCTGACCTCACCAAGGCTAGCCAAAAGCACCCATGACAGCAGCAGATACAATTTAGATAATGCTTTCCCAGCTCATTAGTACAGTGTAACTATCATTGTCAATTTGCAAAGCAACAGATGGTATGGTATCGCATAGCTTGGTTAGCAACCATCTTTGCTAACTTGCAGTACCGTGTCTGTCAGCACCATCCAGTAGACATACAGTGACAGTGAAAAAAAGGCTGAACAGGCTCCATGGTTGCCGTGCTATGGCATCTGCCCGGGCAATCCAGGGAAAAGGGTGTGAAATGATTGTCTGCCGTTGCTTTCACGGAGGGAGGATTGACTGACGACATTTACTCAGAATCACCCACGACACTGTTTTTGCTCCATCATGCACTGGTATCTCAACCCAGAATTCCAATGGGTGGGGGAGACTGCAGGAATTATGGGATAGCTACCCACAGTGCAACACTCCTGAAATCGATACTAGCCTCAGTACATGGATGCACACTGCCAAATTAATGTGCTTAGTGTGGCCGCGTTCACTTGACTTTATATAATCTGTTTCCAAAAACCGGCTTCTGTAAAATCGGAATAATCCCATAGTGTAGACATACCCCAAGACTGCTTTAGAACCCTCTACCCACTATACAGCCAAGAGACAGCAACTCTCAGATCCTGTGTGGATTGTCTGATGGGCTTGGGGCCAAGAGCAAACTGCATACCCCCTGCCAGAGCAGAAGTAAAAATAGGGGCTTCCTGAAAAATGGGAAGGGAAGAAAAGAGAAGCAAGTGGAAAAGGAAGAGAACGTGCAGACACAGGACCCTACCTAAATTCTGAAATAGATTACAAGAGAAAAAGAAAGAACAGCATAAAGAAATTTTAAAAATCTTTCAGTAAGTACTGAAATAGGAACCATTAAAACACCATTTTCATACTATCTTTACTTTTCTTCTAAATTCTACCAAAACAAATTAAGACTTGCTACAAAACAGAACTGAACAAAAGCTTTAAACAAATTCAGCTAACAAAAGAAAACCAAACCACTTATTTTTAAACTTGTTTTATAAGGACTAACCACTCAGTCTGTGTTCTCTTTCTCTCAGCTTCCCAAAAGGAAAGCAAGAACACTCATCAATAGCAGACAGCAGATACATTAAAGCACTACTGTCCACCCACTTCATGCTCAGAAAAGAACACTTTAACTCCTCATCGTGGTTAGCAAGGTCAGACACTTTCAACCACACTTCTCTAGTTACAAACTATAGAAATGATCCCTGAAAGTATAGTCTTAACAAAGCTGTGCTCGGCTACACACCCAGGCTAATGTACACAAGCTTTCTTCCCACGGTGAATGTTTTCATACAACAGGTTTCACCCCCAGCGAATTAAAGAACAAAAATCTAAAACCAGGTTCCCATTTCATTAAGCACAATTGAGACAGCTTTAGAACACTGGCCATTAGAAAATGTTTATGTTGCTATTTATAGACACACACCTCCTGATTAGCATGTGGAGCTCCTAGCAACTAATCAAACCCTCTTGCTTTGCCATACCTCTCACAGGCTCCTCCGTACCACATGACAGCCTGTCGGGCACAGACCATGCGGACAGGTCAGCCCTTTCTAGCATGCTCCGCAGCTGTTTCTCTCTGGCTTGCTCTCAAATTCATCTGCACTAGAAGTTTTTGCAGGGTTCTATGTTACCGGTGGTACCTGCACTAAATCAGTGGCTCTCAACCTTTAGAGACACCTGTACCCCTCTCAGGAGTCTGATTTCTCTTGCATACCCCCAAGTTTTACCTCACTTAAAAACTACTTGCTTACAAAATCAGATGCAATATTTATAAAAATAAATCACTTGAATATATTGTACTTATATTTCAGTGTATAGAGAACAGTATAAACAAACCAATGTATGAATTTTAATTTGTTACAAATTTGCTAGTGCTTTCTATGTAGCCTGTTGTAAAACTAGGCGAATATCTAGATGAGTTGCTGTACCCCCTGGAAGACCATCGGATACCCCTGTTTGAGAACCACAGCACTAAATCACCCTTACTTTTAGAACTGGTGCTACTTGAACCAAGGCATTCTGAACCATTTCAGTGCTAGTAGACAGTGGCAACACAGCTGCACTAGGTCTGTTGTTCGTCCCTGCACAATTCCCACTTGGAAAGAAGATATCTTCTGGTCTGACCCTATTTACTATTGTGAGCTGCATAGGCAACTTTCTCTGTGTTATGTGAGCAGAATCCACACAATATATTCTACCTGTATGGCCCTGAGGATGCCACATCGGCTGCAGCTGCTGATTGGGCCACAGGTTGAGAATCACTAGTCTATAATTTTGCAAAGTCCATTACCACAGGCTTTTTTCCCCCATGTCCACTGTGAGACAAGAGCACATGAAATTCATAGCAATATAAATATGAGTGAAACCACCCAAATATATTTACATAAAAACTAGACAGTCTCATTTTAAAACAAAGAAAAACACAGGCCACACAGGGAGTGGGGCAAGAGTCTCAAATGATTTATAACCGCTCCTACCTGCCATTCAGCATAAGAATTAACCTAAATGGATCATGACTATTTAAATAGAGCATCTTTCTCCTACAAAGCAGAATAAGACAAAAGGTTGAGGCTGTTCCCCTTCACATTGGGGGGGGGGAAGGGGGAGGAGTAGAAGGATTTAGATGCTCAATCCACTTCAGATTATGAAAGAAACCAAGCAGACTCATGATTTACTCAAAACCCACCCCAGCAAAAAGAAAACCAAACTATCTGCACCTAAGCGTTATACAAGTTTCTAAATAAAGCTATTATATCTAACCTTCCTCATAACTAGATTTCTGGTACACTAAAAAAACTCCTTCTTTTATTCAGTATACAAAGCCTAACCACTCAGTCTGTGCTCTCCCCTCTCGCTTTTCCAACTAGCAGTCTGTACAGTAACTCCTCACGTAACGTTGTAGTTATGTTCCTGAAAAATGTGACTTTAAGCACAAGAATGTTAAGCGAATCCAATTTCCCCATAAGAATTAATGTAAACGAGGGGGTTAGGTTCCAGGGAAATTTTTTTCACCAGACAAAAGACTGCGTGTGTGTATATACAGTATAAGTTTTAAACAAACAATTTAATACTGATACACAGTGATGATGATTAGCTCAGCTTGCTGAGACCCCAGCTGCTGCAAGCTCTCTCCCTCCTGAGCCCTGCTGTATGGAAGATGGGGTAAGCGGGGTGCAGGAGCAGGAGGTAGGGGGACACCCTGACATTAGCCCCTCCCCCAGCAAGCAGGAGTCTTGGGGAGCAGCTCCAAGGCAGAGGGCAGGAGCAGCACTTGGCAGTGGGGGGAGGGACACAGCTGAACTGCAGGCAGCTGCTGCACAGGGAACTTAGGGGAGGGGGGGAGCTGATAAGGGGCTGCCGGTCCATCCTGGTTCCAAGCCCCCCACCAGCTAGCTGCAACAGGCTGCTCTTTCTGCAAGCAGGAGACAAAGCAGGCGGCTGCTAAACAACATTAGAAGGGAGCATTACACAACTTTAAATAAGCATTTTCCCTAATTGATCAGCAACATAACGAAACGTTAACCAGGACGACTTTAAGTGAGGAGTTACTGTAGGAGGGTTTAAGTCAGCTCAGCTACGTCTCTCAGGGGTGTGGATTTTTCATTTACCTCAGAGAGAAAAAAAGAGTCACAGAAAAGAGAAGAAATAAGATGGGAAGGAAAACACCCAGTGGGGCATGGGAGATGTTGACATGCAAATCCCTCATGTAAACCCCTCCCCCCATGCCCTTCATTGTCTCCTCCACCCATTGCAGGGTTCCCCCGTCTTTCTCCATGGCAGGGGTTCTGTGTGTTTGATTCCACCCATAGCAAGGTCCTCCATTCTCCCCAATGGCAGGGGCTCTGTGTGAGCCACTTTTCTCCCCATTCCACCCTCTACTCACTATACGGCCAGGAGACAGCAACTCTCAGATCCTGTGTGGATTGTCTGATGTGCTTGGGGCCAAGAGAAAACTGCCTACCCCCTGCCAGAGCAGTAGGAGTAAAAATAGGGGCTTCCCGAAAAATGGGAAGGGAAGAAAAGAAAAGCAGAAAAGAAAGTGGAATAGGAAGAGAACGTGCAGACACAGGACCCTACCTAAATTCTGACATAGATTACAAGAGAAAAAGATATAGCAGCACAGAGATATTTAAAAAAAAATCAAGTAAGTACTGAAATAAAAACCTTTAAAACACCATTTTCACACTACAGTTACTTCTCTTCCAAATCCTATGAAAATAAATTAAGTTTTGCCATTACACAACCCATCAGCAAATACTGAAAGCAGATTAATGTAACAAAAATCCAAAAACTTTTTTAAAAATTGTTTTGCAAGGTCTAATCATTCAGTATGTGTTCTCTTCCTCCCAGTTTTCCAAAAGGAATGCAGGAACAGTCATCAATAACAAACAGCAATTGCATTAAAGCAACACTGATGGCTACCTACGTGCTCAGAAGATACACTAACTCCTCCTTGTAGTTAACGGAATAAGACACTTTTAACCACACTTTTCTAATCTCTGAAAATACAGTTTTAAAATTGCGCTCGGCTACATACCCATGCTAAGGCGCACACGCTTTTACCCCACGGTGAATGTTTTCATACAGCGGGTTTCACCCCCAGCGAACTAAAGGGCACAAATCTAAAGCCAGGTCCCCATGCCATGAAGCACACTCGAGGCAGCTTTAGCCCACTGGCCATTAGAAGATGTTTATGTCGCTATTTACAGAAACACGCCTCCTGATTAGCATGCGGAGCTCCTACCGACCAATCAAACCCTCTTGCTGTTACTCCCTGAACCTGCCCCGCCTCTCACAGGCTCTGCTCTGCCACGTGCCGGTGCCACGCCCGTTTCCCCGCAGGCGGAGCCCGGCCCGGCAGAGCTCTGCCCGCCCTGGGCTGCGGCTGGTTCTCTCCGGTTCCCCCGCACTAGAGACTCCGCGTGTCACGTGACCGGGGGCAGGCGCCGCCTCTGGCTGCTTCGAGACTGGAGCATCCCGGGGGGGAACCAGATGGGTCATTAGTGCCCTGCCCAGCAGCAGCGCCCGCCCCCTCCACCTCCTCCCGCTCCCCCAGCGCCTCCTGCCCGCTGACAGGGGGGGAGGGAGAGGAGTTGAATGCGGGAGTGGGGCTGTGATGCAGCAGGGGCTGTCTGTGTGGGGGATGGGAGAGCCGGGGAGGACTTTAGGTGAGGGACAGGACCTGAGCCTGTAACCTGAGCTAGGCAGGGGGGAGGGGAGGTCAACTCCTTTGCCCAGGAGCTAGACAAAGGAAAGGAGCTGAGTGGAGAGGGTTGGGTCAGTTTCAGTTTGGGGCTGGGTGGTGGGAGTTTAGGGGATCCTATGCTGGGATCCAAGCACCCTGAACCCCCAGAAGGGCCAGATTGAGAGGTCCTGGCTCTGAACACGAGCTCTGCTGTACCCTGTGTTCCTGTTGGTCAATAAACCTTCTGTTTTACTGGCTGGCTGAGTGTCACTGTGAGTCCCAGGAAGAGGGGTGCAGGGCCGGACTCCCCCACACTCCGTGACAGGGGCATTGGGGAAAGGGGTGGGGGCGGGGCCTGGGAAAAGGGGGGGCAGCCCCCAGCATAGTAGAAACGCTGTGCTGCTACATCGTACTAGTGCAGGGGTTGGCAACCTTTCTGAAGTGCTGTGCCGAATCTTCATGTATTCACTCTCATATAAGGTCTCGCGTGCCGGTAATACATTTTAATGTTTTTAGAAGGTCTCTCTCTACAAGTCTATATATTATATAACTAAACTAGTGTATTGTAAAATAAACGAGGTTTTCAAAATGTTTAAGAAGCTTCATTTAAAATTAAATTAAAATGTTGATCTTATGCTGCTGGCCCGCTCAGCCTGCTGCTGGTCTGGGGTTCTGTTCACCATGCCGGCAGTGGGCTGAGTGGGGCCTGCGGCCAGGACCCCGGCTGGGAAGGGTCCGGCAGCCGGGACCCCAGACCGGTAGCAGGCTGTGCAGGGCCGGCTGCTGGGACCCCACTGCCGCTCAGGGGTTCCATCCTCCGGCTCCTGCCAGCCGGGATCCTGGCTGCCGGACACACTCAGCCCGCTGCTGGTCTGGGGTCCCGGCCCTGCCCACATACAGTGGGTACCTACCTTCTCCCTGGTTCTGGCCCATTCTCTTCCTCTCTCTGCACTGAGCTGCAGGTGGGAGTGGACCAAGCACAGGGCTGGGGGTGAAGGGTCTGGCCAGGAGCTAGAATGAGGGAGGGGGCTCAGGGTTGGGGCAGGAGGTTTGGGTGTGGGGGCACTTACCTGGGCAGCTCCCATATGATGTGAGGGGTGCAGGTGGGAATGTGGGGGGGGGTGCAGGAGTTCCTGTTTGGTGCTCAGGGTGGGGGTGGGGATGTGGGGGGTGCATGGGGTGTGGGGGGGCTGGGGATGTGCGGGGATGCCAGAATCAGGGCTGGGGTAGTGGGGGCGGTGAAGGAGTCAACGGAGAGCCGGGTGGTACAGGGCTCAGGGCAGGGGCCTGGGGGGGCTGGGGGGGTGCAGGGCTCAGGGCAGAGGGCTGAGTAACTGCCCCCCTCAGAACACTGAACCCCCCCCCGCTCCTTTCCCCCTGACTACCCCCTCCTGGGACCCCTGCCCCTAACTGCCCCCCAGAACCCCACCCCCTATCTAAGCCTCCCTGCTCCTTGTTCCCTGACTGCCCCCCTACCTGTCCCCTGACTGCCCCAACCCTTATCCACACCCCCGCACCCAGACAGAACCTCCCGGACTCCCATGCCTATCTAACCACTCCCCACCCCCTGACAGGACCCCCAGAACTCTGGACCCATACACCCTCCCGCTCCCTGCCTGCCCCAACCCCTCTCCACACCCCTACTTCCTGACAGTCCCCCCCCAGAACTCTCGACTCATCCAACCCCCAGCTCCTTGTCCCCTGACCACTTCCTCCAGAGACCCCCCCAACTACCCCTCTGGACCCTCCTTGCTCCCTGGCCCCTGACTGCCCTGACCCCCTATCCACCCCCCACCCCCTAACAGACCCTGGGACTCCCATGCCCCATCCAACCCCCTCCCCGCTCCCTGACTGCCCCCTCCAGAGACCCCCGCCCCTAACCACCCCCCTGGGATCCCTCCCCATCCAACACACCCTGCTCCCTGTCCCCTGACTGCCCCCACCCCTTATCCAACTCCCACCCTGGCCCCGGACCCCTTACTATGAGGCTCCCTGCTCATCCGGAGCCCTGCCGCCGCGCGCACAGCATTCTGAGGGGCGGGGCTGCACGCACGGCGGCAGGGTTATGGATGAGCGGGGAGCATCTTTCCCTCCCCATGGAGCCAAACACTGCCCCGCGGGAGCGCGCAGCCCCGGCCCTCAGAGCGCTGCGCGCGTGGTGGCAGGGCTCCGGGGGAAGGTGGGGAGGGGCTGGCGGCTTGCTGCGCTCGGCCGGACGCTTCGGCCTGGGAGAGCAGACCCTGTGGCTTGCCGTGCCAGCAGGATTTTTAAAATTGGCTCGCGTGCCATCTTTGGCACATGTGCCATAGGTTGCCAACCCCTGCCTAAGAGACAAAGAAATGCCACTGAATTGAGCCTTAGGCCTCACTGCACTCAGCCAAGAGTGACTGAGTCTCCTCCCTATGAACTCAGCAATAGCCCCACACTCGGCCGATCAGTGTGGAGCCATCAGTGTGGAAGGCTTGGATATCAGGAAAAACTTTTTCACTAGGAGGGTGGCGATACCTTTCAATCTGCTAGGATAGAGTCCCCTAGCTTGTACTTAGAGCCGATATTTTTTCTTACCTTCTACACAGATGACGATTTCTTTCAAAATAATCCACGCAGAAATGAAAAAAACTGCTAAGGAATCTCCTCCACACCAACCGCCTCTTGGTCCTCACAGAGAGGCCGCGAGATGGAGACTTGCTGCAGCAAAGCTACAGGGGTCTCTGAGGTTCCCCCTGCTCCACATCCCTGTCCTGCCTGACTGTTGGCAAGGGGGCTCTGTGATGTCACAGCTCCCTCATCGTCTTTGCCCAATAGGCTGAGTTCCTGCCAAAGGCCTTTGTGAAGTCACTGCCACACCCACCTTTCCCTGGCAGGCCTGATGTCTGCCCCTGGCCAGCCTGGTTGGATGTTTGAGCTGCACCCTGGATCACCCCCTTGCTCATTATTGATTGTGAGGAGCAAGCAGGCCACCCAGTAACACAGCAGAGTCTGTTCCTCACCCCACACAGAGTTTTTCATAGAGGCATCGGTTGTGAAACAATTCAATCTCCTAATCTGGCCTCTATTTCAAGGGCTAGGAAATTTCACACACTTTGCACCATATTAAGCCCAATTGCTTGTAATTCACTAAAAGGCACCTTCCAGAATGACAGGCAGTTGTGATGGGAGGACACCAGGAAACAGAGACTCCATCTCTCCCCTGGGTAGTTTGTTCCAGTGGCTAGTCGCCCTCATTATCAAAAAACGTGTGCCTTGCTTCTCTTTTGAATTTCTCTGGCTTCAGCTGACAGCCCTTGGTTCTTGTTGTGCCTTTCTTGACTAGATCGAACTAGTCCTGCCCCATGAAATCCAATCTCCCTGTCCTGCTGGGATCCCCCCAGCCAGGAGAACCCAGGAGGGGCCTCCTAGCTGGCTGGGGACAGGACTTCCTCTCCGTGGGGATATCAGATGCAACTGCAGAGGCAATGCAGAAGTGAGTGCGCTGCATCAGCCCAGCGTTGGGCTCAGGGCTTTGGCCTTGGCAGCTTCTGCTCCAGTCACGTCTCTGGGTGCCCAGACTCGGAGCTTCTGGCCCCCTGTGGCTGCAGCCAGTGCTGGGGCACTGGGCTCAGGACTTTCATGCCCCTCCCCACTCCTGCCCGCGCTCTGGGGGCCTGGGCTCGGGGCTTCTGCCCAGCATCTGCAGCTGGGGCTCGGGGCTTCCCTTGCAGTTCCTTCTGGGGCTCTGGATGCCCCGAAAATGGCCACGGCCCTTGTGTTAATCTGCCAGGGACTAGCAGGCAGGAGCCGAGGTGCTCCCAAGTAGTAGGTAGGAGCTGAGGTGCTCCCAACAACAGGGACCCACCTGCACAGCTGGGAACCTCCTCTAGCTTCAGAAAGGTTGCTGGCTGCTGCCCTTGGAGCCCAGGTCTGAAGGCAGCACACAAGTGAGGGTGGCAATGCTGTGACCCCCCTACAACAACCTCTGAACTCCCCTAGTCTCCCAGTTTGGTTGGGACCCCCATGGTTACAATACCAGGACACTGCAGATGGAAACATCGAAATGGTGACGTTGGTCAATTTCAAGGCCAGGGGGTTTTAAATTAGTCAAAGTGAGCCCGGAATTTGGTAGGGACCTGGCTATTATGGAGGCCCGAGCAGGTTTGCACTCCCAGTTCTCCTGAAAGGCCATGGAGAATTCCTGCTGCCTGAGAAACGGCCCAGCATAAGCTACCAGGACTGGGGGGAAATGAAGAAAACCAATCAAAGCCTGAGCTAGGATGGAGAGCATTGAGCCAAGCAGTGTTTGAACCCCTCCACCCCCACCTGCCTGTCTGTGGAGAAATAGACAGAGGGGCACTGATTTCTACCTGTGAACTTGCTACAGACCGTGGGCTTCAGCACAAGCTGTATGGCCTATACGCTGAACTCTTGGATAAACAGCAAAGTTGGCTTTTCCGAAACCTTTCCCCCCAGTGCTCTGCATCCACTTGGGATTGTGCCCAGCAGAGGCTGGTGGAGGGGAGGAGAAGGTAGAGGAGGCCATGCAAATGTTGTGGCGTCTGCACTACCCCACAGACACACACCCAGCAATGCAAGGCATTGGCATATTAGCCAGGACAGGACATTATTTGGCCATAACTTACAAAGTCCTCAGTGTTGAAAGTACAATGTCTCTAGAGAACAATGGGGGGGAGGGGTTAGAGAGTTGCAGTAACCAGCCTGGATTTCCAGTGTCTGGCCAGGCCCTCTCCATGGTTTTCACTGCTATCTTCTCCAACCTGGTCCTCCTGATCTAATGTGAGGTCACATCCTGGCCTTTAGGGACATTGGCAGGATCTTCCCTGTTCCCAGCTGCAGCATCACCTAGTTATCCTGCCTGCTAAGGACCCTGCCAGGGCTCAGCTAAATGGCATGTGTCATGACAGGCTCTTTGCTGCGGGCCCTTGACAGCGCCCAATAGAGATCTGAATAGGACGGGCACGTGCCGGTGCATTCCTGACTTTTTACTGGAGTCCTGGACCCTCTCATGCTGCTGCTTCAAATGTTTCCTTCTCCCTCAGCCAGGGGTGAAAGTAACTTACAGGACTTACAGGTACTGCCGGAGTCCTGAGGGGGCATGGTCTCAACCGGAAGTGGTGGGGCCTGTCAAGATTTAAAGGCCCTGGTGCTCCGGCTGTGGATGGGAGCCTCAGGGCCTTTAAATCAACCCAGGACTCCTAGCTGCAGAGGTGGCTGGGAACCCCTGGGGCTCAGGGGCAAATTAAAGGGCCGGGGGCTCCGGGCCCTTTAAATCCCCACCGCAGCTCTGGCCGCCTGAGCCGCGGGCGGGATTCAAAGGGCTCTGGGCTGCCCGCAGCTGTGGGGAGCCCAGAGCCCTTTAAATCCCCGCCGCAGAAGCCAGTGCAGTCCGGCACGGTGTACTGGCTCTTGCCAGTATGCCGTACCGGACCGAACCGGCTTACAACTAGTGCTTGTCTGAGAATAGAGTGAAGGGGAGTGTTTACTCCGACACGTCCATGAGCAAAACAGAAAGAGCAAGGCCGTCCTGAAAGAGAATGGATCTGTCTGGAGACAAAGCAGACCCTGAGAATGAGCAACGGTGTGAAAAGAAGGGGGTCAAATGTGGGTTAGGTGTGTGTTAGGTTGGTCTGGCAAATGTAAAGAAAATCCCAATGCCCTTAGCATGAGGCAGACACCCCCCGCAGCCCATATAGTTAAGGTGACCTAAGCCCTGGTTAGATAGTGCTAAAGAAAAGGAAGAATTGTTCTGTCTATGTAGCTATTACAGGGATGGGAAAACCCCTCCACTCACTGTCTACTCCAAAGTGCTATAGCAGTGCCACAGCAGCATTTTAAGTGTAGACAGAGTGAAACTAGATCTGGCTCCAGTTCACACTGTGGATGCTGAGGTACTAAGACTACAGTAATAATAGCTGTCCACTGCTTTCATAGTTGGCAAGATTTGAACCTGTGTGGGGTGACCCCAATAGATTTCTAGTCCATCATTGTAACTACTCGGCCACAACTACTTGATATACAGCTGGTTCACTACACGATGATTCTGTTCTCACTGAATTGTCACTTCAAATTGCTCAGACCTGCTTCCCCATCACACTCACGGCTGTGCATTAGTGTAAGTGTGTCCATGGCTGAACAGCGAGAGCTCCTGCCCATTTCCCTTCCGGTTGGAGCAGGATTAGAGTGTGTTTGTGTTAATGACATTGCTGTATATTGTTGTTCATTCCCCACTCTGACAATTCAGACAGTCCCTTTCCTAGTCAAATCTCCAGCACATCGTTCCAATAGCAGGGGGCAGGATTTCTCTGGGGCACTGAGGGCTGGTGCGTGAATTCAGCCTTGCATTCCACCCTTGATGTTTCATGGACTATGAACAGCAGCAGAAAGAAAGAGCTGAGCCAATATCTCCCTGGCAGGGATGCAGGTACCACGTCCCCTCTGTCTGACCATCGCCATTGCAGGAGAGAAGGGTTCACTGGAATCGAATGCCCTGGCTCAGACCAGAGACACAGGGAGGTTTTGCTGTTCACGGATCTGTGCAAAGGAAATTGTGTCTCTGTGTGAAATTGAGGCAGGAAGTGAAACATCCACATGGTGGACCAATGCTCTAGGGAATGTGGGAGAAGGACTCAGGCTGAGAAATGATTTAACAGAAGTTTGTATCAATTTATTGCCCCGATTAAAATCTATGGCTAAAAGGCAGCCACTGTTGTTAGTACTTGTACCTGTGTTGGGACACCCCAGTGGGTGTCAAGTCCATTGCCTTCACCAGGGGCAGTCGATTATTTAATCAAGGTACAAATTTCTTGGTCAAGGCCTAGGCTCCAGAGAAAACAATACACTGCTGATAAGAAGTACATCAAAAGATTTTGCAGCCACCATGGGCATAACTATGATGTGTCGTGTTTCACTCTTTATACCTGGTGCCACCTCCTTTCCGTTTAGCCTTGTAGTTGACCAAGGGCAAAGCTGAACATCTCCTCAGATACCAGGGAGTGTTTATGTCCATTCCTGCGAGCTACACAGGGGCTTGATGTTGCTGCTTTCAATCCTCCGGCTCTGCCGTGGTAAGGAACAATTCAGGCTGTCACTGAACTGAAGGAGGAAGATCAGTTTTTGACAGGGAGAGGGACGCCTCCTCTTAAAGGTGTTTGTCTGGCTGGCAGTCCTGGTTCCCAGGTCTCACCCGTGGGGCTCCAGCAGTTTTGGGACCGGGTCACTCACTTGGCCCCACCTGCTGCCCCCAGGTGCTCCCCCCCAGGAGCCCCAGCAGTGCAGCGGAGCTGAGCAGCATCTGCCTGCTCGCTCCAGTGGCTGCCGGCCCTTCCCCATGGCAGGGCAGGGTGGGGCTGGGCCTCCATGCGCTGCCCCCGCCCCGAGCCCCTGCAGCCAATGGGACACTGCGGGGGTGATGCCTGGGGGCAGCAGAACGTGGAGGCCCCTCAGCCTGCCCCGCCTTGGAGACCCAGGTAAGCGCCGCACCCCTGACTCCCTCCCAGAGCCTGCACCCTCCCCCACTCCCCACATACCCCCTCCTCCCCGCAAACTCCCCCCCCAGAGCCTGCACCCCTCTCTACACAAACCCTCCCGCCCACCCCAATCTCCCTCCCAGAGCCTGCACCCCCACCCCTCCTCCTGTTCCCCCTACTTCTTGTCCCAGCCCAGAGCCTGCACCCAGCACCCAAACTCCCAGAACCGTACAAGGAATTTTTGTGCCCGAGGCAAGGGCCGGCTCCAGGCTCTTTGGCGGCAGGTCCCTGAGTCCCTGTTGGAGGGAAGGACCCACTGCCGCCCAATTGCCGCCGCTGCTTCATTCATCCTTCGGCGGCAATTTGGCAGCGGGTCCCTGAGTCCCTCTCGGAGAGAAGGACCCACTGCCGAATTGCTGCCGAAGAAGCGGCGGCAGTAGAGGTGCCACCGAAGCGCCGCTGATCGTAGTAGAGCTGCGCCCCTCCACTTTGCGCGCCCGAGGCAAGTGCCTCACTCGCCTCGCCCTTGTTACAGCGCTGCAAACTCCATCCCAGAGCCTGCACGCCAGAACCCCTCCCCCACCCAAACTCCCTCCCAGAGACCAGCCTCTCACCCCTTCTGTACCCAAACTCCATCCCAGAGCCTGCCCCCCAGAACCCCTCCCTCACCCAAACTCCCTCCCAGAGACCAGCCTCTCACCCCTTCTGCACCCAAACTCCCCTCAGAGCCTGCACCCCTCCTGCACCCCAGTCCCCAGCCAAGGGCCTGCACCCTAGACCTCCTCCCCCCACCCAAACTCCCTCCCAGAGCCTTAGGCAGGTGGGGGGCAGAGTTTTGGGGGGCAGGTTCTGGGCAGTATGAGTGACATTATTGGCCCACTGGGAGGACTGGAGGACTGGCCCTGGCCCTAAGGTAAATTGAGGTTGAGACCCTGCTTTAAGGGATTGGAGCAACGCTGGAGAGACTGACGGGCAGGGAGCTGAGGAGCTGTGTGTGCCCCAAGGAGAGTTGTTGTTGTGCTCTGGTGACACAGAGCGGGGGTGGGGAGTTTGTAAGCTGTGGTGTTTGTATAGAAGAGAGAACGTTTACTAAGCCCCAGGTTAAAAACTGTTCCTGCTCTAGGCTATACATGACACTCTTTGCTGAGAGTATAGCTCAGTGGTTGAATGTTTCCTTCTAGGATAATAGATTTGTAGTTCCAATCCAAGTGATTCCCTTTAAAAACTTTTTCAAATGAAAATAAATTTCCAGACCCATCTCCAGTATGTTCAGGAGTTCGCTGAAGGGGGGGAGGAGCTTGAAATGAATTTAAACACTCAGCATTTTCCTGTGCAAATGAATAAAGACCTAGCAGAGCTGTCCAGCAGCTGAAATCAGTTCCAGTCCTCGGCGTCTCTAAGAGGGACACTCGGTAGCTGAGGCATGTGGGACACCTCTGTGGTGATGACAGGTGAAAAAATGCTGGATTCAATGAAAGCTGAGCCCATAGGAGGGGAAGGTGAATGGCGGCACCACACAGGGTCATAACACTCAGACACGGGGCTTCACTGTCACTTCCCCTGTGTTTTCCATCATTTCTATCCTAAGGAACACACCCTCCCCCTCCCCCCCCCCTCCCACCCCCCACCACCTTCTCCCCTTGAGCCCCATCCCACCCCTACCCCTGTCCCCCACACATGCCATGGGACACAGCCTCTCGGGGACTCTCCCAGATGGGGGCTTGTCTCTGCATCTCCCCAACAGGGGAGCAGAGAGCCGAAAGGGCCACAGGAGACCAATGGAGCTAGGCAGGGATAGAAAAGACTTCCCCTCCCTTCTCTTCTCTTCTCAAGAGTCTTGTTAATCTCACCCATGGGACGTTCCAGCACTGGGTGGGCTCAAAGCACCAACCTTCCCCTGAGCAACGGAAGGGGGAACCAGCTCTATCACATGGAAGGAGGCTCCCTACCTCTGCTGCTGCCATCCTGCAGCCTTTAATATGGATTTGTTTTAGCTAATGTTTAGCTAATGCAACCCCCACCACACACTCCGCTAATCCATCCATGAAACATGGAGACAAACTCCTGAAAGCAGAGTCCAGTAGTGCAATGGGTTAGTGCCCACCAGTTACAGAGCAGTGCTGAGTGGAGTCATGCTGAGGTTGTGAGTTCAAACCTCACCTAGAGCACTAGTTTCCTTTAAGCAAATGGCTTCTGCCAATCATTTTGCCCTGCAGAAAATACAGTTGCAGCTCAGAAGACACCGAGGTCCCCTTACTTTACAGAGAGCAGGGCAGAGTCCACAGATCTACCAGGCTCTGCTCTCCACCAGCCGCCTGTGTCAGGAGGGGTCAGGCAGAGCCTAGAGCACTGCCCCCGACTCCCCCTCAGTCTTTGCTCCCCAAACCACCTGTGTGCTCACCCTCTTGGCTGTGAGACTCAAACTCTGACTGGCTTTCTGTATGTTGGGGTTTTTTGTTGTCTGTCGTGTTGATGTGCATGTGGGTCCTGTGTGATTTTTGTGGATGCCTTGTATAGTTTTGTGTGTGTGTGTGTGTGTATATGACTTTTGCATGCAGATTGTTTTTTGCTAAGTATTCTTTTGGTATG
>ML129123.1:1178-22120 GCA_003846335.1 Cuora mccordi
CTCCCCTGACCCCAAGGTGGTAACCAGAGTGGCCCCATTCATTTTTTCCACTGGCTTCCTCCTTGATTATTTCCAATGACTTGGCTGCCTATGCCCCTGTCACTGGTCCAGGGTTGGCTGTGCCCCTGTCACTGGTCCAGGGATGGTTGCAAATCTGGAGGGATGGGGTTTGTGGTCGAAAACGCTCATGATTTGCTTCCTCCTGGCTAATGTGCCAAATTGACCTATTGGATGAGTGAGGCGCGCACTTCCACTCATTTGTGTGTGTGTGACATTATTGATATAAACTGGGACCATGTAGAACATGGTTTGCAACCAAGGTCCTGTAGTGGCACCAAATCTTAGGTAAAGGTGGTCATATACAGTGGCTAAGACCAGGTTATGGGTTGGTGGTTATGATTATGCTGTCTGTATCATTTTGTAGTTGAAGTTATAAGTATTGGCTTTGTACTGTCTGTATTTTGTATTTTTGCTCTGTTTCTGGGTGACACCGCAGACAAGTTGGTGTTAGCTCTGATAAGTTCGCTTGATGGCCTATTAAGGACCATCAGCTACACAATCGACCCATGGAGAGAAGGCAGATACGCCTTGTAACTGAGCAAAGTATGCAGGGACTTGCCCATTTGACTCTAGACTCCATTTTGCTGTAATGTTCCACAGTAAGGACAAAGAGGTTCTTACACCTGGAAAAGCCTATATAAGGCTAATGCCTCATCTCCATCTTGTCTTCAGTCCTGCTTCTTACCTCTGGAGGGATTTTGCTAGGAAATGAAGCTCTACACAAGGGACTAGTGACCCATCCCAGCGGGGGATGTTCTCCAGAGACTTGATTTGAACCTGCAGTTTACTCCATCACTGTTACAAGCCTGAACTAAGAACTTTGTCATTACTCTATGTAATTGATTCCATTTAACCAATTCTAGCTCTCATCTCTACCTTTTTCCCTTTATGAATAAACCTTTAGATTTTATATTCTAAAGGATTGGCAACAGCGTGATTTGTGGGTAAGATCTGATGTGTATATTGACCTGGGGCTGGGGCTTGGTCCTTTGGGATCGAGAGAACCGTTTTCTTTTATTGGGGTGTTGGTTTTCATAACCATTCATCCCCAGGACGAGTGGGTCTGGTGGTGATACTGGGAGACTGGAGTGTCTAAGGACATTGTTTGTGTGACTTGTGTTACCCAGTGCGGTGAAACCAAAGTCCTTTTTGTCTGGCTGGTTTGGTTTGCCTTAGAGGTGGAAAACCCCCAGCCGAGGGCTGTAACTGCCCTGTTTGAGCAATTTGTCCTGAACTGGCACTCTCACTTTGGTACCGCCAGAACTGCCTCGTCACAGTGTGAATAAGTGAAAAGGGAGGTAAGGTTTGGGGGTACAGAGGACGCCCCTGACCCCAAGGTGGTAACCAGAGTGGCCCCATTCATTTTTTCCACTGGCTTCCTCCTTGATTATTTCCAATGACTTGGCTCCCTATGCACCTGTCACTGGTCCAGGGATGGTTGTGCCCCTGTCACTGTTACGGGGATGGTTGTGCCCCTGTCACTGGTCCGGGGATGGTTGCAAATCTGGAGGGATGGGCTTTGCGGTCAAAAACGCTCACGATCTGCTTCCTCCTGGCTAATGTGCCAAATTGACCTATTGGATGAGTGAAGCGCGCTCTTTCACTTGTTTGTGTGTGAGTACGTGAAAAGGGAGGTAAGGTTTGGGGGTATACCTAAATGCACTCCCCTTCCCCACTCCCAGCCCTATGCATGCTGGCTTGGGAATATCACTACTGTAGTGTCAGCTTTTAAGAGAGCTTCACATGCAGAGCCGTAACTAGGGATTTTTGGCACACAAGGCAAGGAACAGAGGCAGCTTGTCTGGCTCTTCCCTATTGGAAGGGAGGATCCACCAACGAATTTCTGCAAAAGAGCCGTATGCGCTGCCCCTCTCCATTGAAGACGACCAGCGGCACTTCGGCAACGAGTACCACAGTCCCTCTCAGAGGGAAGGACTTGCTGCCGAATTGCTGCTGAAGGAGAGACTTTCTGAGCCCCTCACTTTCCGTGCCCGAGGCAAGTGCCTCACTCTCCGTGCCCTCGTTACGGCAATAGTCACATGCACCACTTCTAGTATTACGGTAAGTTAAAACAAGCACCAGTACATTGGGACATTAATGCTCTATTACAGTGTTTGCAGTAGCATATTAAAAGCTATAACACTGAACAGACTAGTTAGGGCCGGCTTTAGGAAGTTTGGGGCCCACCCAATTCAAACATTTTCGGCGGGGCCCCAGCAGGGATGACTTTAAAAAAAAGGAAAAAAAGGTGGGGGAAAAAAAGCCCCTTTCCTTTCTTAGCAACCGGTTCCCTATGAAAAGTTCTGATTTAAGGGATGTGCGAGAATGTGTATTTCTGGTACCAATAGGGTTACTATATTTCCAGATTTAAAAATTCCTCCCAGACAGCAATTTAAGAACCAAAAAGTCTGACATGTCTGGGAAAATGCGGCTGTATGTTAACCCTACCTACAGTTCTTTTTTAAAAAGATGGGACTGAACTAGAAATGAGCTCCGTTTCACATGTGTGGGTCCCCGCCACTCCCTGGGAGTGTGCTAGGGTGACCACATGTCCCGATTTTATAGAGACAGTCCCAATCTTGGGGTCTTTTTCTTATATAGGATCCTACTAACCTCCACCCCATCCTGATTTTTCACACTTGATGTCTGGTCACCCTAGGGTGTGCACATGGGTACCAGCTGCTCTCTTCTCCCATCATTGAAGCAGGTGTGCAGGGTTACTGCCCAGGGAATTGCAGGGCACCAGTGGACATGGGGCTGGCTGCAGGCAGGGCAAGGGGTGCAGCAATGGCTGGAGACAGGGGTGGGTGGGGTGGGGTGGGCTGGCTGGCTTCAAGCAGGGTCATAGGGGGGTGTGGCATAGATTGGCAGTGCTGAAGACAGGAGTGCAGGAATGGCTGGCTTCAGGCAGGGGCGGTGCAGCAGGGGTTGGCTGGAAACAGGGCAGGGGGTGCAGGTACAGGGGGTACAGACCACGCGGTATGGTAAGTGCTCCCTCCTCCTCCTCCCTCCCCCACCAGAGTAGCAGCAGCCACCTGGGGCTCCCCTGCTTCCACAGCCCTGGCCATGTACACAGCTGCCGGAGCCCTGGGGAAGCGGCGAGGCTCCAGTGGCTATTTAAAGGGCTGGGGCGATAGAAGCAACGGGAGCCACAGACTTTTTAAGTAGCCCACAGATCCCCACAGCCCTACCCCATGGCTCCAGCAGTGTGGCAGTGGTGGCAATTTAAAGGGCCCCCAGGCCCTTTAAATTGTCCCCTGGAGAAGCTGGGCCACCCCGGTACAGTGCACTGACTCTTGCCAATACACCGAACCGGGGCTTGGGCACGGGACCCTCTTAGGGGCAGGGCCCGATTCAGGGGAATTGATTGAATTGGCCTAAAGCCGGCCATGCCAGTATATCCAGGACATTAGTAGCACACTTTTCCCCCACCAATACCTAGTAGTTGCACTGTTATCTCCCATAGCTACTTAGGTTGCAGCTTTATTGTTAAACCTAAATTGGGAAGAAAGACGACTGATTCAGAACTTCTTTAATGGTTACTTTATCGCTAAAGGGTGTAGTGGGGTGTAGACTTGGAGAGAGGAAGTTTTCTATGATGTAGGCAAGATCAAGTATTTTATCCAAAACCAGAATACGAATGGCGCTGGTCTTCTTGGTGTCTGACCTTGAGCTATTGTCAAAAGTTTGAGGGTGACTCGTCTCCTTCCTCATATTTTGGTTGAGGATTCCATTGATAAAGGGATTGGCCTCAAATACCTGGTTGTAGGACTCTGCCACGGTGTAGTTTTCATCTTGGTTTGCCTGGTCCTAATTATAGTAAAGCATGTACTTTAGTCTTTGTAATTATCTGTTATAACAATGTGGAACTAGCTGTTTTACGGGATGTCTTGATTTCATTCCTGTAGTAACATAACTGGTGACAGGAAAGCAGGGAGAGAGAGAGGTGTGTGCTCTGCAAGGCTGCTGGCCACGGGGCCAATGGGTGTGGGTGGGCTGGGTAGGATCGCGGGAGTCACGTCTCGGGATCTGCCCCGCTACCCAGCACTGCTCCAGCTCTGAGCTGTCTCCACTGCCTGGGACCTGTGGGGCCCCACCTGCCTCCCTGGGGGAAGAGCCACCTGGGACTGGTGCAGAGGCTGGGCCAGTCTCAGCCACTCACAGGGAACAGTCGGGGAGGGGGGAGGCTCAGCTGGGTCCTGAGAGAGCCTGGCCCCGGTAGGCTCTGCTCCTGCTCCAGCCTGGCTGCTTCCACCACTCCCAAGAGGCCAGAGTTATCCTGCCCCAGGACCAGTTCTGGCTGCGCTGCCATCTCAGCCTCGCAGCCACAGTCACCTCCCATCAGGGTCGGCGACTGTGGCTGGGGGTTAGGGTGTGGGAGAGTAGGTCTCTAGGGGGTCTGGGTAGGTGCTGGGCACTGGGGGGGGTGGGGAGATCTATGTGTTGGGGGGCTGTCGGTGGGGGAGATCTGTGTGTGTGTGGGCGCTGGGAAGTGTGGGGGGTCTGTGCGGGTCACTGCAGTTGTGGTGGTGGGGGGCACTGGATAGTGAGGGGAAGGTGGGAAGGTGTGGGGCACTGTGCAGTTTGTGGGAGGGCTGTGGGGGGTCTTCAGCTGGGGAGCACTGGTCAGTGAGAGGATCTATGGGGGGGTTCTGAGTGGGTGGGGGAGTGATCTGGGAGTGCACTGGGCAGGAGGGTTTGTGGGGGTCTCTGGATGGTGCAGCACTGGGCGAAGGGAGTCAGAGGGGTGCAGGGCAGGGGTTAGCATGGTGCAGCATGGGCCCACCCCCAAGGGGAAGAAGCACAATGGCAGTGCAGGGCTGGGCTGGACAGCGTGGGTCTGGCAGCTCCTGGTTTGTAAACAGTGCCCTTGTACTGGGCTGGGTGGAGTGGGGCTGTCCCTGCCGTGCCATGACTCATATCCCATTGCCCCCAGTCAGCCCCTCGCTCTGAGGACTCTGCCCCCCTGCCCCATGTCCCCATTTCCCCCATGGGGACCCACAAATATGTTTAGCACCGGGCCCACAACAGGTTAATCTGGCCCTGTTTGGGGTGCAGGCTCTGGGATGGAGTTGGGGGTGCAGGAGGGTAGCAGGCTATGTAGAGTTTGAGTGACGGGTGCAGGCTCTGACCTGGGGCAGGGGATTCGGGTACAGGAGGGGGTGCAGACATGTGGGCTCTGGGAGGGAGTTACCAAATCAGCACGTTGTATAAGAGAAAGGAGCTGCAGTGATTTCATATAGACATAGAAAATGATAGAAGACACTTTTCCATAGTCAAAATGTGAGAGGCAGAGTTTGAGGGAGGGAGGGAGGGGGCGTCTGTACAATATTTCCCCGCATTTAGTCTCCTGGCTGGAGCAGTAACAGCCCCGCAGCACTTGTATAGGCTAGAGAGGAGCCGCGCTATCTACGCTTTGACAGTCTGGGAATTGGGCTGCCGGTGCCTTTAAGACCCAGCCCCAGGAACCCGCCCCCTGCTCCGGAGCTGACACGGGGCACAACTGAAAACAGCCTCTGCCCCCCCCACAGCCCCGACACCCCCAGATCTGCGAGCCCAGCAGGTGGCTCATCCCGAGGGGCCACTGTCCCCCCCACCCCCTCCCTAAACGGGGGTTTTGTCCCAGCACAGGGTCTGGCAGCGGCTCCCCACCCCACCCCCGGGCTTAACCGCGGCTCCCAGCCCCCACCCCCGATTTTTCCCCTTCAGCCTCTCTCCTGCCGCTGCCTACAGCAGCTTGAACCCCCCCCGGCCAGTAAATTTGTGTCCCCCGCTCAGAGCCTGGCAGCCCCCCCGCTGCGATTTGCCCCCTTGAGCCTTTTAAACGCCCCCAAAGAGCAGGCAGCAAATCGTGAGTAGAAGTGAGGGCAGAGAGAGGGCAGTGGCGACAGCGGAGGTTACTGGGCATGCTCAGTTCGGCCGCGCATGCTCAGTGCAGCCAAAGTAGCGAATCGGGAGCGGTTCATGTTTCTGTCCTTGCACCTGCCAGGAAAGTGACTCTGCACCAACGGCCCCTTCTCTGCTCCCGGGGGGGCTGCGAGTCCCAGAGCTGCTGCCCGCCCTGACATTCACCCCCCGCTCTGCCCCCCTGATCCCCTGCAGGAGCCGAGCCAGCTACAGCCGGGCAGTGCCTGAGTCACATTCAGTCCGCCCCGATCTCCCCGCATTGATCAGTTGTTGTTTCCCATCCTCTTCACACTCAATTTAGTCACTCCGGATTTCAGCCCCTCCACCTCATTCTGTCTCCACCCAGGGCAGGGGCCGGGGAGGGGAGGGGAGGGGAGGGATGGAGGGGGGCGAACTGGCTGGTGCTTTTTGCTGCTGCTGTTGCGTTATGTCCCCAGCCGGACCGGGCTGTGGCGGGCGGCGCTGGGCAGGGGAATTACTGAGAACCCAGAGATCCCTGGGGGCAGGAACAGCAGCTGGGGGGGGGGGCACTGACACCCCTGCACTGGCCCCACCCACCAACCTGCCCCACCCGGCCCCACCCACCCGCCCCCTCCCCCCCCCCACCCCGCGCCGCGCACTGGGGGGGGGGGGGGGGGGCTGGTACTTTCACAGGAATTTGCTCCGCCCCAACCAGCCGGGACACGGACCCGTGACTTCAACTTCCTGCTACTTTGGTACTTTCACTTTTGAAGCGTGTATAAGGCCTAGGCAGGGAGGGGGCTCGGCCCCGTCAATTCAGCTACAAATGTCATACAACTAACGATGACGGATCCGGTCTCAAACCCTCCGGCTCCGTGACCCGTGTGCGGAACTGGGGCTGCAGCCTCGGTGAGTGACTGGGGGACCAGGGCCGGATTTAGGGGCACGTAACCGAGGCGACTGCCTGGGCACCAGACTCGGGGGCTGTGTTTGTTGTTAGCGATAAAAGGAAAAATCGAATGTTTGAAGTAAAATGTTTCAGGTTTTCTTTCTGTGGCTCGTTTGTCACTAACCTCCTAGGATGTTCTAGAGCTTTGTAGGATTTTGTGGAACCTTTTCTGATTTAAAGCTTCTTTATTCAGCAGGGAGGCGAGCTCCAGGCTCCGGATCCCCAGCTGCACGGTTCGGTCTGAGATCTCCAGACACATGGCACTGAGGTCCCTTCAGATGGGCTGTTAGCACCAATGGGCCTCACTGAAGAGATTCTCAGGAGAAACTGGCACCTCCTGACTCTGAATGTCAACCTAGCTGTGGGAATGTCCCTGCAAACTCAGAGATTTCTCTGTTCATCTGAACACAGACTGGGACGCTGGCACAGAGCTGGGCTCCCTTTGTGACAGGTGTGTGTGTATGTTTGTGCATTTGTGTTTCTCTCCCGCCCCCCTCCCGCCTTTGTTATTGTCACTAAACTGAAGTTCCAGAGGGAGGGGGTGAAAGACGAGAAGAGAAAACCTTTGGTCCAGATTCAGTGAATCCCTCCCAGCCCCACTCTACGGGTGCCTGCTTGGGTAGGGGGTGCTTCACATCCCCCCCAGAGCTCTGTCAGTGGGAGTCACTGTGAGGAGGCCACGAGTTTGTGCCCTGGAGCCCTGGTCAGGTTCCCTTATGGGCCAACACTGGCCCTGGTGGCTGTAGAGGAAGTTACAGGCACCTTCTGGTTCCTGGGGGGATTTTACACCACTGCACAGCCTGCAGGGGTCACACGGCTGAGTGCTGCGTGAGCCTAAAACTCTTCGTCTGTAAGGATGCATCTCCACCACAGCTGTGTGGTGCGATTTCCACCATAGACAGACAGACACATGCTCAAGCTAGTGCAGCAAAACCAGCAATGTAGCATGGGTAGTGGCTCAAGCTAGCTGCCCAAATACATTCCCACCATGATCCTGGCACGTGACATAACCCGAGCTGCTGTCTGGGCTACCAAAGCTACACTGCTGTGTTTAGCGTGCTAGTTCCAGCAGAACTAGCACATGTCTGTCTACCCCACGGGGAAGCTCGCTCCCAGCTGCAGTGGAGACGTATCCTTAGAGTGGTTTAAATGTTGCAGATCCCAGGGGCACAGAGACATGGTGACCCTGCTCAGAATTCATTCCTGACATAGTGCCAGTGCTGGAGGCAATGAGGGAGGGTCACTGACATGTAAAATCATCGAGGCCAGGAACTGATCTGCTCCTTGGGAGATCCCCAGAGGTCCCTCACCCAGGACATGTGTGGTTGGGAGATGGAGCCACTTTTCCCCACAGCAATCAGTGGCCATGCATACCACATTCAATGGCCTTGCCTGCACTGGCTTGTTTTCCTTAATATGTCCCATTCTACAAGATGGGTGCCTGATTGTGCCGGGCACCATACACACCAGTAGTGAGGGACCGTCCATTCTCTCGAGAGTGTATTAAAATCTACATTAGACCAGACAGCTCCCCGGGTGCCAGCCATGGCGTGAACGTGGTATGGACCAGCTGCTGGCACAGTGACATCTGACCCTGCTCAGAACCAGGGCAGACAAGGACTGTGGGGGAAATCCCTTCCCATGTACATTAGGCAGCAGTGAGGCTTGTTACCTCCTCCTCACTCTCCCATAGTACTGTCACTCCATCCCACTCACTCACCATCTGGTTTGTTATTTCCCCTGTTCCCAGACCAAGCTACAATGACAGGAAAGTTTCCTTCGTTCTCTCCCGGCTGCACAGTGAGCTCCGCTCTGCCTGGCTACGTCACTCTCTACTTCGCTCTACAGGTTCACAGGCTGGCATCAGGTAGGAGCTCCAGCCTCCTTGCTGTTGATGGTCATCACCGTCTATCCCACATCACAGCCTTGTCTTGTAAACCACGTCTGCTCAACCTGGCCACAACCAGCAACGAGGAGAAACCCCAGGGCACTGATGGGTCCCCAGTAGCCATGCTTGCTACCTATACGCAATTTTGTCAGGCCTAACTACACACACACTGCTGCTCTGACTGGTGGCTTCTAAGACATAGAACACGGTGAGCATCGTCATGGTGCTCACAAACTATTTAAAGGGACACTACCCATTTCCTTTACACTACACTGTGTCAAGATCCCTTCCTCACTCTGAACTTTAGGGTACAGATGTGGGGACCTGCATGAACACCTCTAAGCTTAACTACCAGCTTAGATCTGTTTTTGCTGCCACCACTCCCAAATACTAACTCCCTTCCCTGGATAGTCTTGAGAGATTTCTTCACCAAGTTCCTGGTGAACACCAATCCAACCCCTTGGATCTTAACACAAGGAGAATGTAACCATCCCCCCTCCTTTCCCCCACCAATTCCTGCTGAGTCCAGATCCAATCCCCTTGGATCTTAAAACAAGGAAAAATCAATCAGGTTCTTAAAAAGAAGGCTTTTAATTAAAGAAAGAAAGGTAAAAATCATCTCTGTAAAATCAGGATAGAAAATAACTTTACAGGGTAATCAGAATCATAGGGCCCAGAGGAACCCCCTCTATCCTTAGGTTCAAAGTTACAGCAAACAGAGGTAAATCCTTTAGCAAAAAGGAATGTTTACAAGTTGAGAAAACAAAGATAAACCTAACACGCCTTGCCTGGCTGTTACGTACAAGTTTGAAATATGAGAGACTGGTTCAGAAAGATTTGGAGAGTCTGGATTGATGTCCTGTCCTTCTTAGTCCCAAGAGCGAACAACCCCAAAACAAAGAGCACAAACAAAAGCCTTCCCACCACCAAGATTTGAAAGTATCTTGTCCCCTTATTGGTCCTTTGGGTCAGGTGTCAGCCAGGTTACCTGAGCTGCTTAACCCTTTACAGGTAAAAGGGTTTTGGGGGTCTCTGGCCAGGAGGGATTTTATAGTATTGTACACAGGAGAGCTGTTCCCTTCCCTTTATAGTTATGACACACTGCCAGACTGTATACGTCATAAATCAGACTCTTCAGCCCCAAAGAGTCATGACTCCCCAACTCTCTGGGATGAATCGAAAACACACAAGCCGTTCATACTGCACTAGGTACATCTGACTAGGGCTGAGAGCCAGGGGCGGCTCTACATATTCGGCCGCCCCAAGCAGTCATGCGCAGGAGACGCCCCGGAGCCCCGGGAGCAGTGGACCTCCCGCGGGCATGACTGCGGAGGGTCCGCTGGTCGCGCGGCTCGGCTGGACCTCCCGCAGCTGCGGACGGTTGGCTGGTCCGGCGGCTCCAGTGGAACTTCCGCAGTCATGCCTGCGGGAGGTCCACTGGAGCTGCGGGAGGAGCACCCCCTCCGCAGTCATGCCTGCGGCAGGTCCGGTCATCCCGGGGCTCCGGTGGACCTCCCGCAGGCATGACTGCGGCAGGTCCACCGGCCCAGCCTGCCGCCCCTGCCGGCAAATGCCGCCCCACGCGCGTGCTTGCCGCGCTGGAGTCTGGAGCCGGCCCTGCTGAGAGCTAAACCTCATGTCTCAGTGAGGATGTGAGGATATTTGCTGTCTTCTTTATTTTGTACCGTTGGTGAAGGCCTTATAGTGACCCACTCCACCCCCAGGGCTGGCTCCACAGCTACTCTGGCATTCTGGTTCCCTCCTGCAGTGGATTCCATCCTGCTAATTTAACCTGCTCTCTCTGTCTCTCCTGATGCTGAGTCTCTGCCCTGAGACCCCCTTTTCCCTGCAGTTCCATAACGGCTGGTTCTCTGCCCCCTGCACGTTTCTATCTGCCTCCTCCCTTTCTCCGTTATCGGAGCTCTAACATTACCAGCATAGTGATGAGCTATTTTTATATTTTTACACCTTGCAGACCCTTACACCATCCCTACACTAGTTGCAGAGGCCCCGGCACTTTAGCATCATGAAAGGTCCTTGTGTATCAGTGAACCAGACCTCGCAATATCCATTATACCCAAGGTGCCCATGAGAAGTCAGAGCCTTAATCAGAGAAAATATGGACAGTGTATAACACTCACACGTGTACTCTGTGTGACAGATATTGCAACCACATGTGGTATTTTGGGGACTATTGAATTAATGTAATGAATGTTGTGTGTGTCTTTGTGTCTCCTTTATAAATAGTATCTTATGTGCTATATCAGCAGTTCTCAAACAGTGGGTCACGACCCTGTTTTAATGGGGTCACCAGGGCTGGCATTAGATTTGCTGAAGACCAAAGCTAAGCCCAAGCCCCACCACTCAGGGCCAAACTCTGAGCCCCACCACCCGGGTCCAAAGCCGAAGCCCGAGCCCCACTGCCTGGGGCTAAAGCCAAAGCCCAGTGGCTCCAGCCCTGGGTGGTGGGGCTCAGGTTACAGGCCTCCCTGACTGGAGCTGAAGCCCTTGGGCTTTCGCTTTGCCCCCCCAAGCCAGAGTGGTGGGGCTTAGGGTTGGGCTTTGCCCCCTTTCCCCCCCCCACCCCACCCCCCGCGCCTGGGGTCATGTAGTAATTTTTGTTGTCAGAAGGGGGTTGTGTTGCAATGACGTTTGAGAGCCCCTGTGCTATGTGTGTCTTTGTGGGCTCAGGATTGTAAACCACTCCAAGGGGAAGGGTTTCCCCATCTCCTCCAGTATCTACGAACCATGGGGGGTAATTACTGCTGGGACAGATAACAGCTCCAGAGAAGTACCACCCCCGGAGAAATTGCTTAAACTAGTTCAGGGCGGGTCCCAGAAGCCCAAGAGAACAAAGATTTTTGGTATAAACCCTCGATTTAAACTGGTCGGGGGCCTGGGATCTTGGGCTACAAACTGACGTGATTTGTTAACCAAAAGAACAAACCCTTCGAGACAGTTTTGAAAGACTTTGGACCCTACCAGTGAGTCCCATGTGCCAAATGAGAATCCTTTGGCATAAGTGTAACGGTTTCAGACCTTTGATTGGTTTATGGTAAGTTTTCTCTGTCAGGCTTTTATCCTTCAATGTTCTCTGCTTTGGAAGGGCCGTTAGGTTACTGGTAACTACTGGCACACGCTGTTCATAGCCCTGGGAGTGACAGCAAAGTGCACGTGTTGGTCTTTGGTCAGGCCTGCTGGGAAAACCACAGTTACTTGAAGGGGTCTGCAAGCCTAAAATCCTAGTATGGATGGAGAAGGATGTGGGTCCCCACCCAGGGAGAGGTGATGGATGGAGACCTGAGACCTAGGAAGATATTCCTTGAGCAGACCACAGAGGGGGCCAGAGGTGCACTTACCCCAAGCCTGTGACTCTCTGCACTCACAGACATGTGTAGGGCACTGCCTGGGTATGGGGTGTTCACTTCTAACACAAGGCGCTCTCTTACTGTGTGTTTTACTGCTCAGTGAATGCCACTCCCAGCCCCTCGCTGATTTACCTTCCATTTTTCTTTGCACATTTCACAGCACAGTTCACAGTGACTGGACCTGACCTTCCAATTACTGCGTCCCTAGGTGGTGAGGCCATCCTGCCCTGCCACCTCTCCCCCAGAATGAGCGCTGAGAACATGGAGGTGAGATGGTTCCGATTCAAGTTCTCTGCAGTCGTGCACCTGTACCGTGATGGGCAGGATCAGTACGGTGGGCAGATGCCAGAATATCGAGGAAGAACTGAGCTCTTGAGAGATGATATCACCAATGGGAGTGTTTCCCTGAGAATACGCGATATCCAACCCTCTGACAATGGACAATACAAATGTTTTTTTAAATCCAGTGTCTCTTATGAAGAAGCTTTATTGGAACTGCAGGTGGCAGGTCAGTGACTTGTTCTGATACTTTGACGTCTTCCCCAGGGTAATAAGTGGAGTCAGGCAGTTCATTGTGAGCTGACACTTGTTTTTTCTCATTATGGTGGGGGTAGCTCTGCTCTGGTTAAGGTTGATTCTAGTTCACTGTTTAACAACTGTTTTTTTCTGAGAGTTCTAAAATCCACATGCATACTCAGATTGTCTTGAAAATTTCTGTGACTCATAAGACTCTGGGGAGGGGTTAATGGGCTAAATATGAGGTCATTCGAGCAAGGGATTAATGAGATACACAAACACCCCTGAAAGGACAGAAGATATTAACATGTTGTGGTTGTTACAACTTTTTTTGCACACCTGGGGCCAAACAATGGTTGATCCTCCCCATACTGATGTCACCAGCTGGGATTGATTTTGGCTGGTGTCTGGCACCCAAGGGTAACAGTGCTCGATGCACAGGGTCCAGTAGCCCTGACCCTTGTCTAAGAGTGGGAGCGTTGAGGAATTCCCCCCAGGACAGGTGAAGGCAGGAGGCACCAATCCAGGTCACAGCACCGCTGCCCAGCCTCACACCACCACTCCCCAGCTTTGCGGTGCCACTCGCTGTCGCAGATCCGCTTGGTTCCGCCCCGGGCCCTTGCGGTCCCGATCCTGTTCCTCAGGCTCAGAGACGGGGTCTCAGTTTTCGGAGTGGGACCGGCCCTGTTCAGACTGGATGCCCTGATGTGGGGGCAGGGCCATGGCAGGCGCACTGGCAAGGGCCCACTCAGTGGCTATTCTGGACCTTGTGGACATATCACCAGGCCCAGGGTACACGGTCTGGGGCTTCCCAGTTGGCCACCTCTGGACCAAGGGTGCCAGGAGCCTTGGCCAGTCAGCCCACTCCTAGGGGCGCAGAGGAGACGTGCCCCTTTCCCCCCTGGAAACCCCTTCCAATTCCAGTTCATGATCCTGAACCTGAGGCGGTCAGCGATACAGGGCATTGAGCTCCCGAGAAGCAGAAAGGTTGAGATGATCCTCTCCCCGCCTTGGCCTCTTCATCTTCCTCCCCTGAAAAGGCCGTAGCAGGCACTTCTGTCTCTGGGCTTCCCCCCATAGACATCCGCGCCCACCAGGACCTCCTGTGCAGGGTGGCACGCAACATGGGTCTGCAGGCTGAGGAGGTCATAGAATCGGAGGACCCGGTAGTAGACATTTTGGCCCCGGAAGGTCCGTCGAGGGTGGCCCTGCCCCTCATCAAGACCATTCAGGCCAATGCCAAGACCATCTGGCAGACCCCGACCGCCATTCTCCCTACAGCCAAAGGGGTCGAACGCAAGTACTTTGTGCCTTCAAAGGGGTACAACTATCTCTTCACGCAACCTCAGCCCTGCTTTCTGGTGGTTGCGGCTGTGAATGAGAAAGAGAGGCACGGACAGCAGGCCCTAGCGCCCAAGTTGAAGGAAGCCAAGCGGCTGGACTTGTTTGGCCACAAGGTGTAATCCATGGGGAAGGGCTCCAGCTCAGGATTGCTAATCAACAGGCACTCCTGAGCTGTTATAACTTCAACTCGATGCTCAGGTTCAAGGAGCTTGTGCCACTTGAGTCCAGGGAGGAGTTTGGGGCCCTTGTTGACAAGGGCAAGATGGTGGCATGGACCTCTTTGCAGGCTTCACTGGACACTGCAGACTCAGCCACGCGTACCTTGTCCTCCGGGATTGCCATGAGGCGCACCTCCTGGTTGCAAGCCTCTGGCCTACCTCTGAGGTTCAGCAGACGCTGCAGGACCTGCCCATTTATGGGGAGGGCCTGTTCCTGGAGCAGACTGACTCTAGGCTGCATAACCTTAAGAACTCGAGGGTGACCATGAAGTCCTTTGATATGCCCCGGCAACCCAGCAGAAGCACTTCAAGCCCCAGCAGCTGCAACAGCACTCCTACCTCCTTGGGCAGGACTTTTACAGGTGGATAGGAAGGAATGGCAAGAGGAAGCCTTCCAACCCCCCCCATCAGGACAAGGCCAGGGCCCAACCAAACCATTGTTGGATTCCAAGTAGGCCTTTTGAAGGGACACCCGAGGACATCATACGGGACTTACACCCGGATCCTTCCCCGCCCTTTTTGAATCATTTATCCCACTTCCACCATGTGTGGTCTCAAACTACCTTGGACTGCTGGGTGATTTACACAGTGGAAGCAGGATACTCTCTCCAGTTCTGCTCCTACCCACCCCCCTTTCCCATCCCTCTTCAGAGACCCCTCCCACAAGAAACTCCTTACTCCATGGGGGCGGTAGAGGAGGTTCCATGGGAACTATGGGGCCAGGGGTTCTACTCCCGATATTTCCTAATCCCCAAGGCCAAAGCGGGCCTCAGACCCATCCTGGACCTGTGAGGGCTCAACAAATTCTAGGTAAAGTAGAAGTTTCGCATGGTCTCCCTAGGCACCATTATCCCTTCCCTGGATCTTGGAGACTGGTATGTTGCCCTCAACATGAAGGATGTGTACTTCGACATAGCGATTCATCTGGCGCACAGGTGCTTCCTGTGCTTCGTAGTCCACTGTGAACATTACCAGTTTACGGCCCTTCCATTCGGCCTTTCAGCAGCCCTCCGAGTGTTGACCAAGTGCATGTCGGTCGTGGCTGCCTTCTCCCGTCGATGGCAGGTGCAAGTATATCCCTATCTCGATGACTGGTTACTTTGGGGACACACCAGAGCACAGGTGCAGTCCCAACTCCACCTGGTCAGGTGTACGTTTGAACAGCTGGCTCTCCTTCTCAACGTGGAGAAGTTGACCCTAGAACTGACCCAGAGGATAGAATTCATCGGGACGGTGCTGGACTCCATTCAAGCGCAGGCCCTCCCACCGGAGGCATTTCTGAACTATCGCAGGCATCATTCAAGGCCTTCAGCACTTCCTGACCTCGACAGCGAGAGGTTGCATGAATCTCCTCTGCCACATGGCTTCATGCACGTATGTGACCTGGCACACCAGGCTCCGGCTGAGGCCGTTGCAGGCATGGCTCGCGTCGGTCTACCGTCCATGGCGCGACAGCTTGAATTCAGTGGTCAATGTACCGGGGCAGGTCCTCGCCTCCCTCCGCTGGTGGCTCGACCCTCAAGCAGTGTGCGGTGGAGTCTCCTTCCACAGCTCCCTGCCTTCCTTGTCCCTAGTTACGGACGCGTCAGCAATGGCGGGGGGGACATCTGAATCTTCGGACTCAGGGCCTGTGGTCACAGGATGAGCACTCCCTCCATATCAATGTCCGGGAGCTGATGGCGATGCACCTTTCTTCCCAAGCCTTCCAGGCCCAGCTGCAAGGTTGCTGCGTGGCGGTTCTAACGGATAATACCACAGCCATCAACAAGCAAAGGGGGGCCCATTCCTCCCCCCTCTGCCAGGAAGCCATTTGACTGTGGGAGTTCTGCATAGCCCACTCCATTCACCTGGTAGTGTCCTTTCTTCCAGGGATCCAGAACAAGCTTGCGGACCGTCTCAGCAAGTCCTTCCATATGCACGAGTGGTCTCTCTCCGACCGGATGTCATACACTCTATCTTCCAGAGGTGGGGGTTTCCCCAGGAGACCTGTTTGCCACCCGAAGCAACAGGAAGTGCCTGGTGTTCTGCTCCTTCCAGGGACTCATTCCCTCATGGACGCATTCCTGCTACCCTGGACAGGTCACCTGGTCTACATCTTTCCTCCGTTCCCTCTTGTGCACAAAGTCCTGCTCAAAATCCCCAGGGAGGGGGCAATGGTGATTCTGATAGCTTCAGCGTGGCCTTGCCAGCATCGCTACACCATGCTGCTGGAGTTGTCAGTGGACATACTCGTCACATTGCCTCTCCTCCCCAACCTACTCACTCAGGGCCACAGCCGCCTCTGTCATCCCAACCTACGGTCCCCCCACCTCATGGCTTGGAAGCTGCATGGTGGAACCCCACAGAACTTCTGTGTTTGGACCAAGTAAGACATGTTCTGCTAGGCAGCAGGAAGCGGTCTACTCGAGGCACGTATCTAGCAAAGTGGAAAAGATTTTCATGTTGGTGTGACCAGTGCTGCACACCCCTCCTCCAGGCACCAGTACCCCTCATTCTGGAGTACCTCCTGCACCTGAAACAGCAAGGCCTGGCGGGTTCCTCCATAAGGGTGCACCTTGCTGCCATCTCGGCCTTCCATCCAGGTGCATCTGGCCGCTCTGTCTTCGCCAACCCCTATGGTTGGTCGCTTTCCCAAGGGCTTGGACCGTCTCTATCCTCAGATCCATCAGCCTATCCCTGCGTGGGATCTTAACCAGGTCCTTTCGAGGCTCATGGGGGGGGGCCCGTTCAAACCACTGGCCATGTGCTCTCTCCTGTATCTTTCCTGGAAGACAGCTTTCCTGGTCACCATTTCATCCGCGAGACGCGTCTCCAAGCTGGCAGCCCTCATCTCGGAACCGCCTTACATGGTCTTCCACAGGGATAAGGTTCAACTCAGACCACACCCGGCATCTCTCCCTAAGGTGATGTTGAACTTTCACACCAGCCAGGACATTTTCCTACCCGTCTTTTACCTGAAACCTCATGCTGGTCCTGGGAACAGTAGCTGCATTCCCTCGATGTCCGCAGAGCCCTGACTTTCTACATTGAATGCAATAAGCCATTCAGAAAATCAACCCAGCTATTCGTAGCAGTAGCGGACTGGATGAAAGGCCTCCTGGTCTCCTCTCAAAGAATATCCTCCTGGATCACGTCCTGCATCCGCACTTGCTATCAGCTTGCCGGGATGCCAACACTAGCTCTTACCGTGCACTCCACTAGGCCCAGACCTCGTCAGCAGTGTTTCTGGCCCAGGTGCTGATCCAAGAAATTTGCAGGATGGCAACATGGTCCTCGGTGCATACGTTCACATTGCACTACGCCATCATCCAGCACGCCAGGGACAACACAGCCTTCAGTAGAGTGGTGCTGCAATCAGCATTCCTTAACTTTGACCCCACCGCCTAGGTAAGACTTGGGAGTCACCTAATTGGAATCGATATGAGCAATCATTCAAAGAAGAAAAAAGGGTTACTCACAGCTTGTTACTGTTGTTCTTCAAGATGTGTTGCTCATATCCATTCCAAATCTGCCCCCCCCCCTTCCCCTGTGTTGGAGTAGCCGGCAAGAAGGAACTGAGGGGGTGCTGGGTCGACAGGGTCATATATTGAGTGCCATGGAGGCACCACTCCAGGAGTCTCCACAGCCGACCCGATGGATGCTTCTAGGGGAAAAACTTTGCGACAGCCATGCCTCCGGCGCGCACACACCTAATTGGAATGGATATGAGCATCACATCTCGAAGAACAACAATTACAAGAGATGAGTAACCATTTTTTCTTGTCTGTGGCTATTGTGCATATCTCATGAGTCTGTCGGACCGAAGCCTTCTGAATCACACCCCTTCTGGGAGGGGACTCCTGAGCCTGTGCTCTTCTGGGCAAGAATCCGAGCGGGAGGGCTCCAGACACCCGCCCCTTCTCTGTCTCTCTTGTTCGTTGTTTCTCTGTGTGAAATTTCCAAACATCCTAAGGTGCTCACAGACTGACCCCGCAATAATGAAATCAGTTTGAATTCACGCCTTTGGTTATGGTACAAAAATCTCCCTTGATGCCTTTGTGGGTGCTGTCTGGGGTTCTCTGCTCGGTGTCGCCGTCAGGTTCCCTTAGTTTAGCCCTGTGACCTCACTCCTATCCCTCATATATCTTTAGTTGTCCTCTGCAATTAATTGAGATCCTGGACTTTGTGGATTCTCCCCTTAGGCTGGAGGAGGTCCTTTAGCAGTGGGTGGGTGTGACAGTGTACCCCTTAAGGCTTTATGGGGTGGGGTGCTCATAAATGTATGTATGATATAACTGGAATAGGGTTTTGCTACATATGCTATGTAACATATCTATGTAAAGGTTATGATCTAATGCTTATGTTCATCCTAGTTGTATGCAGGCACCATTTGTGTGTTCAAAGTTATGAACATTGGCTGTATAATTGCTTGATTTCTAAGGGCTTGGCTACACTTAGAAATTTGCAGCGCTGCAGCAGGGTGTGAAAACACACCCTCTGCAGCGCTGCAAATTGCGGCGCTACAAAGCGCCAGTGTAGTCAAAGCCCCAGCGCTGGGAGCCACGCTCCCAGCGCTGTCCATTATTCCCCACAGGGAGGTGGAGTACGAACAGCGCTGGGAGAGTTTTCTCCCAGCGCTGATGCTTTGACTACACTTAGCGCTTCAAAGCGCTGCCGCGGCAGCGCTTTGAAGTGTAAGTGTAGCCAAAGCTTAAGTAGCCTTAGTTAGAACATGTGGTCCCTTCTTGGGAAAGGAATGTGCAAGTTAACTGCTCAATCAGGAAGCACTTAACAGACAAAAGAGCTTGGAAGACTCCAATCCACAGAAGAAGTTCAAGGTAGCATGTGGGTAATGGCTGCTACCTCCAAATCCTGAGTCATACATGGGCATGTGACTTGCCCATGTGATTCCAAATCTCCATTTTGTGACTGGATTCTACACAGGGTGAGGAGGGGGTCTCCACCCACAAGGGAAAGTCTATTTAAACCCCTGGAAGACCCCTCCATTTTGTCTTCAGCTGGCTAAAGAAGGAGCCTTTTCCCTCCCCCTCCTCAGGATACTTGAAGGAAACTGGAACAAAGGACAGTAACTACAGGGGGTGTGAATGATTGCTGGACCCAGGCTAAAAGAAGATTAGTCTGGAAAAGGGAACATTCTGGAACTGGTGAGGATCTTATCTGTATTCAGTTTGATTAGACATAGATTTGCGCATTTTATTTTATTTTGCTTGGTCACTTACTTTGTTCCGTCTGTTACTACTTGGAACCACTTAAATCCTACTTTCTGTATTTAATAAAATCACTTTTTACTTATTAATTAACTCAGAGTATGTATTAATACCTGGGGGAGCACACAACTATGCATATCTCTCTATCAGTGTTATAGAGGGCGAACAATTTATGAGTTTACCCTGTATAAGCTTTATACAGGGTAAAACGGATTTATTTGGGTTTAGACCCCCTTGGGAGTTGGGCATCTGAGTGCTAAAGACAAGCACACTTCTGTGAGCTGTTTTCAGGTAAACCTGCAGCTTTAGGGCAAGTAATTCAGACCCTGGATCTTTGTTGGAGCAGACGGGAGTGTCTGGCTCAGCAAGACAGGGTGCTGGAGGCCTGAGCTGGCAGGGAAAACAGGAATAGAAGTAGTCTTGGCACATCAGGTGGCAGCTGTCGGGGGGGGGGGGGAGGTTCTGTGATCCAACCCATCACACAGTTTATCTCATCAGTAAAATAAAACCCACCTGTGATCTGGTGTGGGAGGCGTGACCTTAACCCTGCGCTTCCTTGTTATCTAGTGTTTGTGTTTCTGTTTTGCTGAGTGTATTTCCTGGATTTCAGAGGTACCCAGGGTAACTGGAACAATGTGTATAGTGAGGGTGCTGAGACCCATTGAACCAAACCGTGAACACTGTATATGATGGAAACTACTTCAAGCCAGCACCTATGGAGGTACCAGTTTACTGCCACCCACTTCTGCATTCTGGAAGGGTACAAGGCACTGCTAAAGCAACCCGAACTCCCCTATAATAAGGCTTTTTATTAGTGAATTAATTTAAGGCTTGTCTACACATACACGTGCACTGGTTTTAGTGCATGAGTGCAAACGTCTGGTGTGGATACTCTTAAATGAGTTTGGAAATGGCTTGTATTGATTTATCTTGAGTCAATTCCTTCCTGATTTTCAAATGTCCACACAGGGATTTGCTGTTGATTAACTAAATCATTTCAGCTAAATTGAAGCAAATTTGTGCATAGAAAAGCCCTGATATTAACATTAACTTTGCTGGAAATGAGCCATTTTCATTACCACTACAAACAGTTCTTTTTCTCTCCTGCTGATAATAACTCACCTTAACTGATCACTCTCCTTACAGTGTGTATGGTAACACCCATTGTTTCATGTTCTCTGTGTGTGTATATATATATCTTTCTACTGTATTTTCCACTGCCTGCATCCAATGAAGTGGGCTGTAGCCCATGAAAGCTTATGCTCAAATAAATTTGTTAGTCTCTAAGGTGCCACAAGTACTCCTGTTCTTATTAACTTTACTGTATATCAAATAGGAATCTGAGAAGATTTCCTGGTCAGCTGCACTCGTAGACTCATATTCAATTATTAGTTTAATAGGAAATGTGTTTTGATAACAGTGTAATGAAGCTGTTTGCTCATTACTGGGCACTGTAGGATTATCATAATTTCATTACTTCTTCTGTAGGTTTGGGCTCTGCTCCTGCCATCTCTGTGGAGGGAC
>RQSS01113895.1:0-10518 GCA_003846335.1 Cuora mccordi
GGGGGGGGTGCTGAGGACGGGGAGGGGGAGGAGGATCTCGGGGGTGGGGCGGGAGGAGGAGGTCAGGGAGCTGAGGGGGAGGAGGGCGGGGCTGGCGGGAGGGTCACAGCGAGGGGGGGGACACTGCGGGGGCAGGTTGGGGGGGGCTGTCGGGGCCCTACAGAGGGAGAGGAGGGGGCGGGGCAGCTCAGCCCCCCCCCCCCACCGCTGCTGCCCCCCAGGCCCAGGGGCTGGCGGGAGGGTCACAGCAGGGGCAGCTGGGGGGGGGCGAAGCCCTTTCACTCCGCGCTGCCTCTGCCCTGTGCCCCCTCGCCCGCATCCCAATGGCCGCAGCGAGGGAACCGGGGCCTCCCCCCACGCGCCGAGTCTCTGTCCCGCGCTCTCTCCGCCAATCAGGGAGCGGGGAGGAGCGCGGCGAAGTGACGAGTTACGGCCCCTCCTCCAATAGAGGCCGCGTGTGAGAGAGAGAGAGAGAGAGAGAACTACGCTTCCCAGAGTGCACCGGGAGGGGGCGCGTTGTCTGAGCAACCGTCTATCACTTCCGCTCTGAGACGAGCCAGGAACTACAACTCCCAGCCTGCCCCGGGGCGCCTCCGTCCTCTGCAGCCCAGGTGAGGGCGGGTCCCTGGGTCAGCCTGACACCTCCCCCCCAGCGCAACTCCTCATCCCCGCCCCGCCCCCCAGAGAGCCCCGGCCCCGCCCCCCTCCGGCTCCTGACGAGAACTCGCGTGTCCCGGGGTCTCGGCCTGGCCCTGCCCCCCCCCCCCGCCTGCTTCTCCCTTGGCCTCATCTCTCCCCACTCGGGGGAGGTCGGGGGGGGGCTGTTGGATGGACAGTGGGGTTTAGGGGCGTAGAGAGGGGGAGGCGCAGGGCTGGGAGTCAGGACTCCTGGGTTCTCTGGGAGGGGAGTGGGGCGAGGGGGGTAGAGTGGGGGAGGGAGGCACGTCTGTGGATGCTCCACCAGAGCCGCGGGACCGGCGACCGCCAGAGCCACCCCTGCCCCCCATTGTGTCTCTTCTCCCCAGTTCCTTCCAAACCACCTCATTTCCCCTGCACCCCGGGCTGGGTCTCTGCCCACCCCCCTTCTCCCCTCCTGCCCCCAATATCTCCCTGCCCCTACAGGTCTATGGGGCTGGATCCCTCCCTCCCCCCTTCTCCCCTCATTTCCTGCCTCTGGGGGTCTATGGAGATGGGTCTCTCCTCCCTCCATCCCCTCCCCTGCCCCCAATATCCCTCTGGGGCTGTGTGGGGCTGGGGCTGGGGCTCTCTCCCTGCCCATGTTCTCCTCCCTGCACAGCATGTCCTGGGAGTGACTCAGATTCCCTGGACCAACATTTCACCCCCACACCCACCCCACATGTCTCTTCTCTCCCCCAGCTCCCTCCACCCCAGGCTGGGTCTCTGCCAACCCCCTCTCCTCTCCGCCTGACCCCAATATCTCCCTGCCCCTACGGGTCTATGGGGCTGGGTCTCTCCTTCTCCCCCCCATCCCCTCATCCCTTCCCCCAATATCTCCCTGCCCCAGGCTGTCTATGGGGCTGGGTCTCTCCCTGAAGCTCCGCCCCCAGCGCGGGGCTCACAGACAATCCCCGCCCGGCGGCTGTGACGTGCGGTAACCTGCTCACTCTCCTCAGGCATCTCATTCACTGGAGACCAAAACGACAGAAGGTGTCACGTGTCCATGGGCGGGGCTATGCAGATGAGCAGTGTCTGGCGGCAGGACGGGGAGCAGCGAGAGGAACCGAAGGAGCCCGGCGGAGAGAATTCTCTGCGTGTGGACAGAATCCGGTGTGGGGAGTTCGTGCGGTGGGTGCCTGCACCGGAGTCACTTCGGGGCAGTGATTGCCACTGAGCTACATATTGACCAAAGGCGTGTGACTGGGGTGTGGTGCCTGGCGGGGAGCAGCTCATGGTGCTAAGAAAGATTTGGGAGCAGGAGATCCTGTCCTAGCAGGGGACTGGGTGCTGTTTCTTTGCAACCGTGAGTGGGCTTCTCTGGTGGGGTGGGGCTTCTACCATCTGTCTTGGGGGGGGTTCTTTGATGTCACAGCCCATGGGGGGTGGGTTGAATCATGTTTCTGAAGTGGGAGAACAACTTCTCCTGCTCCCCCTCACTCTCCACTAGGGGGCTGACACCATGTGGTCCAGAGGAAGGGAGCCAGTTCCTACCACAGATCTTTCCTTTCACACCTTAACATCAAGTGCCTCCTCTTGGGCCTCTGAATCCCTGCCGCGTTCCACGTGCCAGATGCCCCTTCCCCAGTACTGTCCTCACTCAGCTTTGCAGAGGAGCTTTCCTCCCAAGTCCCTGCCCCCTCTGGCACCATCTCCGAGGGCCGTCCTGCCTCACTCTGTTCCTGCCATTTTGGGTCAATGAATAAGTCATGTGGCAAAGACAGCTCCCTACTCCCATCGTTATAGGTCAGGTGGGCCAACTAGGGGGAGAAGCCCATGCTCTCTGTTGTCCTGCTAGTGAGCAAAATCAGGTACCTGCCTCAGGTAAAGGTGCTGCTGCCCTCCCAGAAAACAAGCCACCCTTGCGCAAAGAGGGATGAAAGGCCCTGCCAAAGCCTGGGATTGAACCAGGGACCTTTAGGTCTTCAGTCTAACGCTCTCCCAACGGAGCTACTTTGGCAGTTGTGTGGCAGCATTTTGGCCTGTTGCTTCTCTGCCCGGGAGGTTTTTGCAGCAGTTGCACACAAAAAGGGCGTCATTGTGAGCGGCCCATGAAGACAAGACTCGCTTTTTCCTGCCTTGCTCAGCTTGACTTGCTGCCTCACCCTGTTCCTGCCTTAGTGCCCGGGTTGACCTGGTGGCGGAAGGGGACTGGGGGCCAGTGGTGCGGGGAGGAAGTTGAGCTGGACCCTGAGCTAGACTAGACCCTGGCAGTGAGAGTCTGGCCACCACTTGCCGCCCCACCCTGTTGTCCTGGCTTCCCCCACTGGGTGTCATTTCGGGAGGGAAGTGGGGCTTCTGCCTCCCCGCCCCGATTTTCACACCGCAGAAGAGTGCGAACAGGAAAACCCTAAATGCCCTTAGTAGCAAGGGTTTGGGGGTCACCGAGGCCAGTAATTGGGGTATTCGGCTTCTGAATGAATGTGAGGAATGTGCAATCCTGAGAAGGAATTTCCATCCCTCTTTCCACTGTACTTCAGGACTCCAGTGGCCTAATGGATAAGGCATTGGCTTTCTAAGCCAGAAATTGTGGGTTCAAGTCCCATCTGGGATGAAAAACTTCTTCCTTCTTGTACATTGCAACAAAGCCTTGGTCTTATTTTCACCAAGGAAGCTGGGAGTCTTTTGAACCCAAAGTACTGAATCTTGGGAGCAATCCCCCAGAAATGGCATCTTCCACTTGACAAATGCTTTCGAGACCCATCAGTAGCAAACACTTAATACTAGTGTTTGTCTGAGAATAGAGGGAAGGGGAGTGTTTACTCCAACGCCTCAATGAGTGAAACAGACAGAAAGAGCAAGGCTGTCCTGAAAGAGAATGGATCTGTCTGGAGACAAAGCAGAACCTGAGAATGAGCAACACTGTGAAAAGAAGAACTTCAAATGTGTTAGGTGTTAGTTAGGTTGGTCTGACAAATTCCAAGAAAATACCAATGCTCGTAGACTGATGCGGACACTGGCTGCTTCTGATCTTTTACTGAGAATTCATTGAGAAATATTTTCCTTAACTCAAGTTATGGAATATTGGGTGGGCTAGGAAGGCACCATTCCTCCTACTTTCGCCCTTGGAGACAACACAGCTACATGGCATGTGGCCAATGCTCACCTTACAGTCAACTGCTAGAGAAGACAACACAGACAGGGATGGCAGCAGGGCAGACTGGAGCTCCATGGAGATGGTGGGACCAGGTCTCACCAATGGGGAGGTGGCCACCCCACCATGCACAAGGCTGAGCCAGCAAGTGTGGTGTGTGCTTCACTGTGCCCCTACTCACTGCACATGGTGGTGGAGGGCAGTTACTGAGTTTGGTTGGTCTGGCAAATTTAGGGCTTGGCTACACTTGCAGAGGTAGAGCGCTGGGAGTGAAACCACAGCAGGGAAACCGCTGCCGTGTGTTCACACTAACAGCTGCAAGCGCACTGGAGTGGCCACATTAGCAGCTCTGGCAATGCCACAGAGAGCAGTGCATTGTGGTAACTATCCCAGTGTGCAAGTGGCTGCAACCTGCTTTTCAAATGGGGGGCGGGGGTGGAGTGTGACAGGGAGTGTGTTGTGTGTACGTGGGGGGAGCGACAGTGTGTTTGGGGGGCTGAGAGTGTGTCAGCATGCTGTCTTGTGTGTTCAGACAGCAGCAGACCCCCCTCTCTCACACACACTCACAACAGTAGCAGCATTCCCCACTAATGGTTGCTTTGTCCCAGAGCAGATAAGCAGCCGGCTGTCAGGAACGGAGCTTTGAAAGGGGATATCCTCATGCCTGCAGCCGATTTCAAAACAATGACCAGAGTGGGCACTTGACTTCAGGGGATTATGGGACATTTCCTAATGCCAAACATAGCGCAGTGATGCAACACGTCGTCCACACTGATGCCCGCGCGTTTCAGCAGGGCTCAGCGAGCTTTATGCTTCTCATGGAGGTGGATTACCAGGAGCGCTCCAGCTGCCTTGCTAGTGTGGACACCTCAGGAGTTACAGCACCCGGGGCACTTTCCTGTCTCCTGTTGTACTAGAACAAGTCTTTTCCATCCTGTTGGGTGACTCAGGCTCTGGGTGGGATGGCTGCAGTGGGTCAGGGCTCTTCTACATTCCACAGGGCCAAATGAGGGGGTGACACCACTTGCTTAATGAAAACTAGTGCTCCAGGTGAGGTTTGAACTCACAACCTCAGCATAGCTCCTCTCAGCACTGCCCTATAAGTACTGTGCGCTAACCAATTGTGCCACTGGAGCACCTATTAATTGCAATTTTCCAAGATCCCTAGGCTGATAAAGGCAAGGAGTGACCCCAAAACATTCTCAGTGGAGCTGAGAGCAGGTAGCGACAAGTGTTGGTACTTGGTGGGGTGGATTCTTCTTAAGGGTTCCAGGCACCGTTTGACCCTTTTGTTCTTCCCTGTGTAATAACAGAGCTGGTTAAGACTCAATGGACAGTCTTGCTGCAGACCAACAGAGCTGAAATCACTGATAACCAGCTCTAAGCGTTAGTCCTGCTTTGGGACAGTGTCTCTCATGCAAGAAACTGCCCAGTCTGTGCTAGCAGTGAGGCTCCCTCACTAACAGCTGAAATCAGGGAGAGCTGTGTGAAGTGCAGGGCCCCAGGGGTGCCTGAACAGAGGGAACAACACCCCAGGACTTTTAAAAATGAGAGGGCTCTGCCTTGCCACTTTGTAATGACCGTAAGGGCGAGTGAGGGGACGGAGAGCAGTGAGCGGGAAGCGGGGTCCTGGGGGGAAGAGGCAACATAGGAGTGGGGCCTTGGGGAGAAGGGGTGGGGCAGGGGCGTGGCCTCGAGTGGCAGGGGTGGGGCTACTGTTTGGTCTCTGGTGGCTGCTACTTTTAGGGAGCCTGTTCCGCTCCTGGTGGGACCACAAGATGCCCCAGAGGAGAGAGGGTGGCCAGCAGAGCGGTGACAGGGGGAACGGCAAGTGGGCGGCAATGTGGCCAGACAGCGGAGGGAGAAAGGGGCTTTCCCCCCAGGAGGTGAGAGGTGAACTCTGGGTTTTCATTGACCCAGGGCAGCAGCTGTGGGTGAGGTGCAGTGAAGGGAGGGGCACATCCACAGAGCTTCTGGTGTCTGGATTTAGGAGCCCGAGGCAAAAGGCCACTGCCCAGTGCACTGTGGGCGGGTGTTTTGCTCATAGTGTTGTGTTATGAATCCTCATTGTGGTGTTTTCCCAAGATAATACAAGGTGATTTTCCTCCTTTTTATTAAAGTTCCTTTTCTACACTCAGTGGTTGTGAGTGGGGAAAGTATCACCTCTTAGAGGCACCCAGTGGCCAGGGTTAGTTTCCCCAGGTTACTGGGTGGGGGCTTAAGCAGATTGTGTGTTGTATCATTGAAGAGGAGCCCCAAGCATCCAGACAGGGAATTGTAACTTCAACCTTCAGAGTAAGAGCCAGAGGTGCTGCCACCTGAGCTAGCCAGGCCGTCTAAATGTATTAACCGCTTTCACCGCAAGAGCAAACACCGGGTACTTCTGTGCTTCTCAGCAACTGGGAAAGAGCATCTTGGGGGAAATATCTCCTGCCCCACAGCCAAAAGGAGCCCCTTGAGTGGGAACGGTCAGAGGCCCCACTGGGGGGCTGGCCCTGCTTTTCTTCCTCTTTGTGATGCTGGCTGCAGAATGAATGCTGGTCTGTGGGTGGCCTTCAGTGGGGGTTCGACATGGCAGGGAGCAGGCTGGCCGGGTGTCTTTGTGGCTGTCTGAAGGCCACACATAGGCATGGTTCTCCCCTCCTCTTGCCCTGCCCTTGGTTGCTCTGTGGCTTTTAAGCCTTCCCTTGGAGCTGTCAGCACCAGCCGCCTCTGCTCCAGGTGCCCAGAGGAGGGAAGGTGTGTTGGGCTCTAGCCTGGGACTCTTCCTCCCTCCTGCCTTTCCCTGACTATGAAGCCTGGCCCTGGCCCTCCTTCCTTTAAATGCCATGTGGACAAGAGGAAGAGTGTGGCAGCTGCAGGGACCAAAGGTGAAGCAGTGAGAAACAACCATATGGTCAACCCGCAGGAATCTCTTGCCAGACTGTTAAGTTCTAGGACCCCAACCTATAGCCGCCAGCCCAAAGACCTATCTCCAGTGGGCATCAATCACCCAGCAGGAGGGAAAAAACTCACTCTAGTTCACCCTGAGAGACGGTAGCCAAGCACGTTAAGCTCCAGAGCTTTGCAGCAAACTAACATATCTTCAGGAGGTCCCACTGAGATTTGAACTCAGATTCCAGGATTCAAAGTCCTGAGTGCTGCCCATTACACCATGAGACCTGCTCTTGTTTTATTTGCTTGACCTCTGTGACTCTTGGCTGGTTTGCACTCTGCACTTATTGCTTCCCGCCAGCGGCTTCCTCTCGCGGGACACTCTCTCTCCTCCTCCATCCACTGTGGTCCTGCTCCACTGGATCCATGGGTCCTGCCCTGAGTCCCTGCATCCATCCCCCTGCTTTGTCTCCATTCCCTGCAGGCTGCAAAAATGTCAGGGGAGGCCACCCCTCCCTTCACTCGGTGCTCCCGCTCATATCAGCCAGCTGCAGCCTTATCTCCTGGAACTCAGGCAGCTGTCGCTTGATCCGGTCGTACAATCACAGGCTGACTGGCTCCCCTGCCTGGATGCTCTTGTGGAAATTCCACAGATGATGCTGCCGGACTTGGCACCATTGGTTTCTTTAGTGTTGTGATGTTTCCCTGACCGCTGGAACAAAGCCGCCAACTCCTCCCTCACCGACTCCCACCAATCCCCCTGGTTACCATAGAATCCTCTGCTGCTTTCCCGTTCTGCCAACACTGCCAGGCCTCATACCCCTGCTTCTTTATCTTGCAAGCTCTGGATGTTCAGTTTCCAATATCCTCTGCCGTGGGTCAGGGAATTGCCCACATTGAGCACACGGTGAGAGCTGCAAGATCCGAACAGTCCATTGGCACCACCCTGCACTGGGCTGTCGACGTGCTCTCCTTCACGGAAATCCGGTCAGTGCGACTCCTGGCCTGTCCCTGCAGAAAGGTGTATCCCCTCTGTGGCTGGTGTGAGCTCGGGTCAGAGGAATAGGAGGTTACTGCCCGCCCTCCACTGGTTCCACTGTGGAGAAACACGTTCTCTAACCCGACCTCGCTATAGACCTGCGCCAGGTAGTGTTCACCATAGAAGAGTTTCCTCTGACGGTCAGGAAAACAGGACCAGCAGTCCTCAGGCCGGCTGCAACAATTGAAATCCCGCCCTGACACCAAACACCGTGCGGCCTAGAGGAAGGGAGCCAGTTCCTTCATAGAACTTTCCTTTCACACCTTAATTGGGGACCATACACACTAATATAGCCGTAACCAGTGCTGCAGAGCACAAAGCCCACCAGTAATGTCCTCCCTGGTCAGAGCTCCAGCCCCTTCTGTACTTGCACCATGAATTTGAAGAACAAGACTCCAACCCCATCATTCTTCACTGGCCTGGAGGACCAGAGGGGTGGGCCCTTCCACCAATCACCCTCTGCCCATCAAGCTATCCTAGACTTGTTAATGTGCATTTCCTGAACACCCACCATGTCCAAGTCCAGCTGCTCCAAGGCACTGAACATCAAGTGCCTCCTCCTGGGCCCCCAAATCCCTTCCACCTTCCACACAGCCACTTTCACAGATGCCCCTTCCAGGGCACTGCCCTCGCTCAGCTGCACAGAGGAGTTTTCATCCCCTATACCTGCCTGTCACTGCCCAGCAGCCCTCTGGCACCATTCCTGAGGGCCACCCTGCCTCATTCTCTTCCTGCCATATTGGGTCCACCAATAACTCATGTAGGAGAGACAGCTCCTGTCCCTGATTGTTAAAGGTCAGGCCAGCCAACTAGGGGCAGAAGCCCACAGTATCTTTTCCTACTGCAGAGCCCAAGCTCAGGGACTCACCTTGGGTGCAGGCACCGCTGTGCTCCCAAAAAACAAGCCACTACTGCACAAAGAGGGATGAAAGGACCTGCCAAAGCCTGGGATTGAATCGGGGACCTGTAGATTTTCAGTCTAATGCTCTCCCGACTGAGCTACTTTGTGCCAATATTTTAGCCTGTTGCTTCTCTGTCTGGCAGTTGCACACAAAAAGGACGTCATTGTGAGCGGCCCATGAAGACAAGACTCGCTTTTGCCTGCCTTGCTCAGCTTGATTTGCTGCCTCACCCCGTTCCTGCCCTAGTGCCCGGGTTGACCTGGTGGTGGAAGGGGACTGGGGGCCAGTGGCGCGGGGAGGAAGTTGAGCTGGACCCTGAGCTAGACTAGACCCTGGCAGTGAAAGTCTGGTGACCACCTGCCGCCCCACCCTGTTGTCCTGGCTTCCCCCACTGGGCGTCATTTCGGGAGGGAAGTGGGGCTTGTGCCTCCCCTCCCCGATTTTCACACCGCAGAGGAGTGCGAACAGGAAAACGAACGGCTGCTCCACCCCCCCACCGGAGGAACCCGACATAGCCTCAGGATTAAGACCTAAGGACTCAGGCTGAGAACTGATATAACTCCACTCAGCTGGGATTAAACAACTTGTCTTCCACGGAGCAGGGCCAGATCCAGAGTTTTTCCTGCCCCAAGTGGCAAAAAAAAATAATAAAAAAAAATCCACAATCGATGGCAGCTCTACCATTTTCGGCAGCAAGTCTTTCCCTCCGAGAGGGACTGAGGGGGCCAAATTGCCGCTGAAGAGCCGGACGTGCCTCCCCTCTCCATTGGCTGCCCCAGGCACCTCCTTGCTGCGCTGGCAGCACCACATGATGTAGCAGGCGATAGCTAACCCAGGTGGGGACATGACCCCACACGCCCTCTGCAAGTCTTGCCTCTGAAATTAGGAGAAGTGGTGAGTTCAAGGGACAGCTGCACACCCAGGAGAAAGCCCAGCACGACACGCCCAGGGTGAGGGGGGTGCTAAAGCCTGGAATCAAACCAGAAACCTTCAGATCTTCAATCTAACGATTTAAATCTGGATGTCACAACGCAGGAGGCAAGCAGTGGACTTGGCCCCGGGGGGGCAGGCTGGGGTTCCCTATATCCCAGTCACTCAAGCCAGCACCTGTCCCCTCAAGCTGTCACTGGCGCCCCCAGGTCTGCAAGACAAGAGCAGCGGTTCTCACTGGAACAACTCCACCCACAGCTCGCAGGCTCCTCCCAAGCCTAAACCATCTTCCCAGAAAGCAGCCCACGAGGACTCATCACTGCTTCTTTTCCTTCCACCCAGAACCCCACTTCTTCTCCTGGGCTGCAAGTAGCCATCCCTGGGAAACCAAGAGGCAGGCACAGGATTCTACCTCCCAGCAGCCAACCGCACCTCCCCAGGCTTTGCAGAACAACTGGTGACACTACTAACCCCACTTAGCCGCACTGAGGTGCTTAGCTTCTGCCCTGCCTTCCTCAGCTCGACTTTCCTCTTTTGCCCCATTCCCGCCTCACTCCCTCCTTTGGCAAGTCACACAAAGGAAGCCAACAGGAAGAGCCGGCCTCCACCGGCCAACCTCCCAGGGCAGAGGAGACCAAGCCACAAGGCTTCAAAAGGTGACTGGCCAAGATCCTCTAGCTTTCCCCTGCTGATGCCAAGGTACTTTGTCCACTGATGTCACCACCCTCCATCATGCGGGGGTTGGGATTATCCCAGGGGGGAGGGATAGCTCAGTGGTTTGAGCATTGGCTTGCTAAACCCAGGGTTATGAGTTCAATCCTTGAGGAGGCCACTTAGGGATCTCGGGCAAAAAATTGGTCCTGCTAGTGAAGGCAGGGGGCTGGACTCAATGACCTTTCAAGGTCCCTTCCAGTTCTAGGAGATTAGTATATCTCCAATTATTACCTTTATTACCCAGGACAGGCCAGTGGCAGAAGGAGGAGCACCTTGCTGGACAGCAAGGG
>RQSS01113899.1:0-20226 GCA_003846335.1 Cuora mccordi
GCTTTTCTCCCCTCTTGAAAACTGCAGGAACTTCCGGTTCCGCAGGGAATATTCATGCTGCCTTCCCCACACAGTCCTTGTCCTAGATCTGGGGGGTGCGGCAGGTGGGAAGGGGGCTAGAAATGCCACACAATGGTCTCTTCCACAGCAGTCTGGACTCCTTCTTCCTGAAATCTGGTTTCATTGAGACCATTGTTAATCCAGAGTCACTGCATGGAAAGACAAGGAGTGACTCCAGATGGACAGTGGGGCAAATGAGATCAGCAATTCTCCCTGTGAGGAGGGGCTCACATTAGCTGCTCTCCCCAGAGAGCTAAAGGAGGGAAGCTGCTCAAACGCTCTGTCCCTCTCTGCTCAGGATATTGGGGTTCAGCTTCCTGGGTCAGACGTTGCACCCTCCATTGTGATCTGGGAGACCAGGCTTAGCAGCTACTGCTCCCCCAGCGGGGTTCTGTGCTGGGATGTGACCTTAATTAAAGCTGCTTCTCTGCCTGGCCCAGGGGATGACTTTCTCCAGCTGGTACTAGCCCCCTAGGGCAGCCCTGGGCCCTGTTAATACAAATTCTGAGCTACGGACTCCAGGTTATTGAAAGACCTCAGGGAAAGTGCTGGGGACTGGCAAGAAAGTGACTCTGCACAAACAGCCCCTCGTCATTTCTCCTCCCATTATCAATTGCCAGGAGAAAATCCAGCCATGGGAGAGCAAAGCCCCCAGGAATGGGACTGTCCCAGCCAGAGGAGCAGGGAGAGAGGACAGGGGAAGGAGAGTCTGAAAAGGGCAGTGGGAGAAATGAGTGGGTGGGAGAGATTTCCAGCTCTCTAGTCCGCCCAGACACATGTATTGCAGCATCCCTGGGCAGAACCACTTTCCAGTGAACAAGAAAAGGATCAGACAGAGGAAAAGCTGGTTCTTGACTCCATATTCCCCTTGCTGGGGTGTGGCTGCCCTGGGGTCAGTGTCCGAGGGAATCCCCCACAGTAACTCCTTTGGTTCTGCTCTTTTCCAGCCTTGTGTTCAGAGACTTTGTTACGGGATGTGGGGAGGGAGAAAGAAGGTTAAAAATCTCTCTGTGGGCTTAGCCTGGCAGGAGGGGCCAGCTCCACACTCTAATAAAGAGAGTGAGCATTTTCCCACGATGGCAGAATCTACGATGTCTGTCTGCAGGGAAGGGGCCTTGGAGAATCGTCCTGTGAAATTAACTAAAGCCCGTTCTGTAACCCCCACAACTGCACTTCTCGCCTTCCCAGGCTGCAGAATGACGTCCATGTTTCACTCCAGCTCATCCCATCCTGCCATGGGACAGGGGAGAGAAATGGCTGCAGAGGAACCTGTTCAGGTAGGGATTATCAGGGGGTTGCTGGTGGGTTCCTGCAGGAGGGAGAGGGACAGCAAATACAGTGGAGATGGGAAGATTTCCACAGTCTGGTTTGGAGCGGGGCAGGAAATGCACAAGGTGGGGAAGGGAGGAGGACAGCGTGTGACATTCCTGCTGGGGGGAGTTTAATAAATGGCCCAGATTCTAGGAACAGACCCATGAGATTAGGAGGTGGAAATACCCTAATTTGTGAAACAGAAAATAACCCTCCTACATGGGGCTAGGAAAACTGACCAGACTCCCAGTGCTGGAGCCTGACCTGACTAACCAGCGGCTGCTGTGAGATATGAAAGGGGCACCCATCAGTGAGGGTTAGGGGAGATTCCCCTCCCTTCATACCCTGCTCCTCACAATGAGGAGGGTGTTGGGCTTCCTACCAGGGAGCTCTCCCTGGTCCCTGCTAGGGGCTCCATCTCCTGTATCGGTCTGTGGCTAGTAGGCGTGTGATGGAACTGCTGGGAGAGAAAAGGGGCTCTCGCTTCGTCCCCTTAACCTGGTGTTTCCAGGATGCTCTGAGTGGGGTGGAGGTGGGACTCTGACTGTGATCCACCCAGAGCTTCCCTTTGATTGGCTCCTCTCCCCACAAATAGTGGGAGTGGGGCAGCAGGTACTGAGTGTTGGACTCTTGCTCTTTCAGAGGCCAGTGACCTTCGAGGAGGTGGCTGTGTATTTCACCAGGGAAGAGTGGGCTCTGCTGGACTCTGCTCAGAGAGCCCTCTACAGAGACGTCATGCAGGAGAACTATGAGAATGTGACCTCGCTGGGTAAGGATTCCTGTCCCCTCCGTTCTTGGAAGGGGAAATGAAGAGAAAAGGTTCACGCCAGCCCCACAATGCCACCTCTGTTCTTTCCTGTCTCTGCATCACCCCAATATGCCAGTGACTCACACACTGCCACAGACCCTCCCCTGCTGCAGAACAGTTTGGGAACAGAGCACAGGAGCAGTATTGCACAGTGTCAAATATCTCCTGTTTGCACAAGTAAACTTCTCTGAGATGGGGCGACCACATCTGCATGCAGTGTTATGCTCCTACAAAGCACATGGGATCTTTGTAGAGGAAGGTAAATACACAGCATTTATTGAGACTACAACAGTTAGCATATGCTTTTTAGTCACCCACCCGTGATGTTCATAGTTACCAGTCTCTTGTAGCTCGAGTCAATCTAATGGCCAGTTAGATTGAGCACGAGTGTGGGGCTGGGCTCTTGTCGGTCACGATCCAGTGCTCCTGGAGTGTGGCAAGACAAACCCAAAGTCCCATGACCAAGCACCCTGGTTCTTATAGGCTTTTTTCCTTTGTTGAACTCTATGGATTTTGCTGTGTCAGTTTGTGATCGGTTACTTCTTAACTGGTGTAAACATTCCAATGCACCTCCGAGAGGGTCAACCTGTCCTTTGTTCTGATTAAATCAATTGTCCTCAGGGGTGCCAGCCTTTACCTCAGGGTCATCAATCTGCCCTTCATTATGGATGCGCGTTGATGATTCTTTGATGTCCTTTAAGTCTCTTGACTCCTTCCTTGACTCTGGCTGTAACAATGGCCTTTACACCTTCTCTTTTCCTGATGCATACATCCTCATTCACACAAACCCACTGAGAATACAAACAGTAGTATTTTATATCGAGCAAAAAGGCATTGCAAATGAAACCTTGCCTTCAATGTTTCTCTAATCTACTTAACATAGACACAATAGAGAATCCTATCTCTTATTTACTAAACCTTAAAACAAAGAAATGTAGATTTAACTACAGTGCCTAATTTGTAATACATAGAGGAAACCATAGTGGACAGTGTAACCTATTCTAAAACAAAAGGTGACCATAATCAGTCAGAAGGATTGTTCTGGTCTGTCATTCCTTTCTGCTATTCAAACAGGGTGGCTGACAGGATGAAATCAAATCATACATTACATTCTCACAGTACATTATAAAATCCAGCTCCTACAGCCGTATTCGAGATGTGGGTGCACCATAGATTTATATACAGGCAATATGATATTTTCTATCTTTTCTATCCCTTGCTTAATGATTCCAACATTCCGTTTGCTTTTTGACTGCTGCTGCACATTGAGTGGATGTTTTCAGAGAACTATCCATGACTCCAAGATCTCTCTCTTGAGTGGAAACTGCTAATTTAGACTTCATCATTTTATATGTCTAGTTGGGATTATGTTTTCCAATGGGCTGCACTATGTGCTATCCTGACATCTAGTACTGCTGAGATCCTGCATTCAGTAATATCCCTGCCCTTCCTGTTCCCTTTCTCCACTGAACCCCACCAGCCCATGGTTACTGTTCCCAGCTTCCCCAGGACTCTCTCATTGTCTCTGGACCTCTCCGTCAGCAAGAAGCAGTGGCAGGGAGACTTACCCTCTCTCTGGAGTCTTGGATTTCTGGGACATGGATTTACTTTCTCTGTGTTTTGGGAGCCTCTTTGAAATTGAGTGTCTGTGACGTTAACCACAGTGCAATCTGGAGTGTTGAACAGCTGTGTCCCCTCAGTTTCCCAAGCTGGGGTGATTTTTACACTGTTTTACTGTGAGAGCAGCTGCTCCTGGGCAGTTAACACACAGTCTCCAGCATGTAACTCTCTCCCAGCTACACAGTATTGAGTACTGCTAGTCAGCGACTCAGGAGTTACAGTGCGGCACAGGAAAACCCCAGAAAAGTCTCTGTTCCCAGACTTCCCCCAGAAATGTGCATCTTTCCCTGTCCAGCACACTACTGAACAAGGCAAGCTCATATGAAGTCTGTCATTTCATCAGTGGAAAATGACATGCACCAGCCTTGTTATCCCATGTAGATGAGTGGACTCATCCCTGCGGCACCTCCTGCTGGTGACTTCTGGGAATTAGCTTATTCCAGCTCCGGCGCACCCTCTGCAGGCCGGTGATCCACCTGTCCTCTGGCCCCCCATGTCCCTCCCTGGACCTGGTGCCCCTTTTACCTGGGGTTCTGCCCTCTGGCAGTTACCCCTCAGTCTTAGGGTCTCCCCTCCCCAGGGAACTCCCACCCACTATTCCCACCTTGGCTCAGTATAAGGCCAGTCATCGTCTAGCCCCACACCCTGGGGCAGACTGCAGGATCAGCCCCTCATCACTGGCAAGGAGGGTTTGGACCTGCTGCCTTTGCCTACCGCTGGGCTGCCCTCTGCAACCCCCCAGTACCTATTGCCTTCTGCTAGGCCTCAGCCTGGGGCTTTCCAGGCTGGAGCCCCCCCCCGCTCCTCTGCCTTTCCCCAGCCCTGCTCCACTCAGGTACCCTGTGTCTAGCTCCCTGCAGCTGGGCCCATCTCCCTCTACAAACAGAGAGACTCTACCTGCCCCTGGCTTCTCTGCCTTTATAGGGCCAGCTGAGTCTGTTTGGGGTGTGGCCCCAGCTGCAGCCACTTCTCCCAATCAGCCCAGCCTAAAAGCTGCTTTCTCCAGCCACAGCCCCCTCCCAGGGCTGTTTTTAACCCTTCAGGGCAGGAGCGGGGTTCCACCCCGCTACATCCCAAATGCAGTTTCCAACACACTTTAATCCAAACACGCTAGTTGGATAAAACAATAAAACAAAATTGTTAATTACCAAAAAATAGATTTTAAGTGACTACAGGTAACGAGGCATAAAAGTCAGAATTGTTTACAAAAGAAATGCAAGATAAACCACAAACTAACCTGTAAATCAGGGGTGGGTAAACTACGGCCCGCAGGCCACCTCCGACCCGCGGGCCCAGCCTGCCCGGCTCCTGAGCTCCCAGCCGGGGAGGCTCCCCCCTCTCCTCCCCTGCTGTCCCCTCGCCCCCGCTGCCCCCCTAACCCGCCCCTGCTGCCCAAGTTCAGTTCTTCAGAAGTTGTCATGAGCAGAGGGGAAGGGGGAGAGAGAGAGTCTCAAGTATTTTCCTCACCTCTTTTTATAATTCAGTCCCTTTCTACTAGAAACAACTTCAGTTCTCAACTGAGTCATGGTGCCAGGCTGTCTGTTGTTGATATGAGCTTCAAGTGTCCCTCTGATGGAATGTAAATGTCTTCACACCTTCCCCGTGCCGCAGAATGGCTGTTTGACCAACTGTTTGTCTTGCTGTCTCCGAGGAACTGGTCTGTGGGTGTTCCCCGGAATTGTAACTTTTTCAGTAATATCATACAGTAAAATCTCACAACTTTACATACAGTGTTGCTACACATTTTAACAGGATAATATTCAGTAGATTATGTGTTTTCAAAATGCCATTCTGTGTACAAAATTGATCATAATTTTCTAGAAGAGTGAACATAGGGGTACAGACTGACACAGTGTCTGTCTGTGTGTGTTCCCAGCAGATATGTGGGTATTTCAATTCATCATAAGCACAGTGTTCAGCATCTTCAAGGACCAGGGGAGCTGGTCCTGGGAATTCACTGCTTTACTAAGTGTGACACTGTATGGAATTGTGAGACATTTTATATATTATTTTTTTTATTATCAATACCAATTTGATACAATTGAAATGACTCGTGCTAGATATGCCAGGTAAGGTGTCCGTGAAAATGTTATGCTTTTCCAAGTATGATAATTTTGTTTCTATGTTTGTATCACCTTTGTATTGTGAGTTATATATTTGTAGAGTAGATCTGTATTTCCAGACTTGTGCAGTGTTTCTGGGTGAGACATATTGGCATCAGTGCTGCCTAGGCTGTTTGATGGCCCATCAGCTGTACAGTGAGACCATGGAAAGGATCAAGGGCAGGGGTGGGCAAACTTTTTAGCCCGAGGGCCAAATTGGGGTCCCCAAACACCCTGGCCCCACCCCCTATCCACCCCCTCCCACTTACCGCCCCCTGTCTGCCCCCCTCAGAATCCCCGAGAAATCCAACCCCCCCTGCTCCTTGTCCCGTAAGTGCCCCCTCCAGAGACCCCCCCCAACTGCCCTCCCAGGACCTCACCCCCTACCCAACCCCGCTGCTACCTGTCCCCTGACTGCCCTGACCTCTATCCACCCCCTGCCCACTGACAGACCCCTGGGACTCCCACACCTATCCAACCTCCGTCCCCCCAGAACCTCCGCCCCATCCAACTGTCCCCTGACTGCCCCCCGGGACTCCCTGCCCCTTATCCAACGCCCCCACCTCCTTACCATGCCGCTCAGAGCAGCGTGTCTGGCAGCCACGTGGGCCACGCAGAGCCAGACACATTGCCCCGCAGGAGCGCACAGCCCCGCCCCGCAGGAGCACTGTCCGCGCGGTGGCGTGGCTGTGGGGGAGGGGCTAGCCTCCCCAGCCGGGAGCTCAGGGACCAGGCAGGACGGTCCTGTCGGCTGGATGTGGCCCATCCCTGATCAAGGGCATAAACCTATTGAGTCAGCAAGACCTGCAGGGGTATGTCTGTGTGCTGATACCTCCAAGGCTTTTCCATGCCATGTGCTGTGAAGCTTGTGTTTGGGATACAGGAAGTACAAGCCACATGGCAAAAGGAATATAAAGGGCAGCTGCATCATCTCGATTTTGTCTTCAATCCCTCTTCCTACCTCTGGAGCAACTTCTCTACAAACTGAAGCCTTGAACAAAGGACTGAATAACCCATCCGGCCTGTGGATGTGTTCCAGACAGACTTTCAAGCCAGCAACTCACCAATAATGCTAAGAACCTGATATATAGATTTCTGAATGCATCTCACTACTTTCCCATTTAACAACGTTTTTTGTGTCGTGTCTTGTCTTTCCATGCTAAAGGATTGGCTGGCAGTGCGGTCTTTTGGGTAAGATCCAAACCTGTAGTGATCTTGTAATGTGGCTGACCCTTTGTGTTCAGAAAAACATTTTGTATATGAGCAGAGTTTTTAAATAACCTCTCACTGTACGGGACCTAGGTGCTGATTGGGAGTCGGAGAACTGGAATGCAATAAATGGGGCCGTGTGATTTCTTTTTTCAGCTTCTCGATAACCAGCGTGGGGGATCAGAAGCACAGTTTGTGACTGGTCGTTGAGTTTAACTTCAGTGTTAACCACCAGTTTTGGGAGCATCTGCTCTCCCTTTTTCAGCCTGCCCTGACCTTGACATTTTCAGTGTGGACTGCCCCAGGCACACCAGCTCACACTAAGCACTGAAGTTAAATTAATAGAGTGTTTTTTTTTATGACAGTCTTATGAAATCAACTGAACTCCTTTGTTTTCTTTCATCTGAGCAGGGTTTCCAGTTTCCCAAGCTGATGTGATCTCCCAGCTGGAACAACAGGAAGAGCCATGGGTCCCAGACGTCCAGGGTTCAGAGGAAAGAGAGATCCTGAGAGCTCCCTGCACAGGTGAGGAAACATTAAAGCAACTCAGAATCTATAAGTGCCTGAAGGAAACATCTGGGATGCCCTACAATGCCCTTGGGAGGTCTCTCAGTTCAATATTGTCCCTAGCAGGGGTCATATCCTTAGGGTAAATATAGCTCATGGCTTCCTGTAGACCCTAGCAGACACCAGACAGTAGCTTCCTCTCTTCCCCCTATGAATTTGGATGGGATGTGAAGGCTGAATTGATCCCCTCCTCTCTCCTGTTTGGGGGAAGAACTTGGGAGAGTTCAGTTCCTGATTTTTATTTGACCTCTCTCCAGTGCTTGTATTGGTTTGGCCTTCCCCTTTCCATCCCTGTTTGAGATTTCTGTCTCTATCACAGCAGGTGACGCAATGGTATGTGAGAAAGAGGAGCAGAATTCTCAGCAGGAAAATGTTGAGCAAGTGGCTAAACACAGAGAATTATCACAAAGATCGAAAAGGAGTGTGTCCTGGAGTCATGAGCAGGGAAAATCCCATCACGTTCTGCACATACCAGAAAGAGAGCAGAGAAAACAGCCAGAAGAGAAAGTGGGTAAATGTATTTCCTGTCAGGAAACTCAGAAGGACCTCAAGGAAATCACAACACAACAGGAAATCCTCAGCGGAAAGAGAAAAAATACATGCACTGAATTTGGGAAAAACATATGTGATTACTCCATCCTTATAAAGCATCACAGAATCCACACAGGGAAGAGGCCCTATGAATGCAGTGAGTGCGGGAAAACCTTCAATCGCAGCTCAAGCCTTATTAGGCATCTCAGAATCCACACAGGGAAGAGGCCCTATGAATGCCGTGAGTGTGGGAAAAACTTCACTAGCAGCTCAGGGCTTTCTAAACATCAGAGAATCCACACAGGGGAGAGGCCCTATGAATGCAGTGTGTGTGGAAAATGCTTCACTAGCAGCTCAGGCCTTTATCAACATCAGAGAATCCACACAGGGGAGAGGCCCTATGAATGCAGTGAGTGTGGGAAAAGCTTCACTAGCAGCTCAGGCCTTTCTAAACATCAGAGAATCCACACAGGGGAGAGGCCCTATGAATGCTGTGAGTGTAGAAAATGCTTCACTAACAGCTCAGCCCTTTCCGAACATCAGAGAATTCACACAGGGGAGAGGCCCTATGAATGCCGTGAGTGTGGGAAAACCTTCAATCGCAGCTCAAACCTTCTTACCCATCAGAGAATCCACACAGGGGAGAGGCCCTATGAATGCAGTGTGTGTGGAAAATGCTTCACTAGCAGCTCAGGCCTTTATCAACATCAGAGAATCCACACAGGGGAGAGGCCCTATGAATGCAGTGAGTGTGGGAAAAGCTTCACTAGCAGCTCAGGCCTTTCTAAACATCAGAGAACCCACACAGGGGAGAGGCCCTATGAATGCTGTGAGTGTAGAAAATGCTTCACTAACAGCTCAGCCCTTTCCGAACATCAGAGAATTCACACAGGGGAGAGGCCCTATGAATGCCGTGAGTGTGGAAAAACCTTCAATCGCAGCTCAGGCCTTTATCAACATCAGAGAATCCACACAGGGGAGAGGCCCTATGAATGCAGTGAGTGTAGAAAATGCTTCACTGACAGCTCAGCCCTTTCTCAACATCAGAGAAACCACACAGGGAAGAGGCCCTATGAATGCAGTGCGTGTGGAAAAAACTTCACTAGCAGCTCAAGCCTTTCTCAACATCAGAAAATCCACACTGGTGGGAGATCCTATAAATGCAGTGAGTGCGGGAAAACCTTCTGTGGGCACTTAGCCCATGTTAGTCATCAGAGAATCTGCAACGGAGATCAACAACATAAACACCTCTAGGGCTATCAATACTTTTTTTTTCTTCAATAATTTTCCTGATTCCCACATAGTAAGTTTTAAAGCTGTTTAAACTGTTTGCAGCATGGTTATCCCTCAGTTTGACCAGATGAGTCGCCCGTTTTTGCCTTTTGCCATTTGCCATTTGCCCTGTTTTGAGGTGGACCCATTTGTCCTTTCTATCAACTCCATTATCCCATGAGTAATTCTAGTGTGCCCTTCCTATCAGGAACCAGAGAGCATCACATTTATACTATTCCTCCTATTGCAAAGTTATTGTTAGTCACCAGTGATACAGATTGTATCATTGCCCGTTGTTCTCACATTGCTCTGGGTTGTGCTGAAGAGCAGATATAATGGGAATTTTTCAAATTATATTTAAATGAAGAGGAGCAGGGGCAGGAAAAAAAAGTGTAATTTCAGTCTCTGAGACACTGGAAGGAGATGGGGAGACTCAGAGATTCCCTCCTTCCCCATCACTGCAGAACTGTTACCTTTTGTCTGAGCCATGCAGAGGTTATCTTCATCACATTCTATCTATCCACTTCTCAAAGTGTCTTGTGAGGAAGAGTTCTCAGCTGTCTGTGCTTGGAGATGATGCTTTGACTTCTTTAATCCTATATCAGAGTCGCTATGACTGGAGATGGAAGTGTCAAAGACCTGGAAGGGGAATTCAAATGGATCCCAAACACAGTGTGATCATTGGGAGTTTAAATCGCAGGTTCCATCTATTGGTAAAGCCACTTCTGGCAAAGTGAGTGGTTTTGTCCCCCATTATGGCAATGCTAGGATACTAAAAATTTTGTAAATAACATAACTGACTATTGAGACAGTGCTGAGTGAAGTGTGTTTGAATGGATCAGAGGAGAATGTGATGGGAGGATCTCTTGACCTGATTCTGAATAATCAGATGTAACCTGCTCTGGAACTTCACTTCACACTTCCATTGGTATTCTATCTCTCTGTGATGTGGGTTTCTATCTTTCCTGAAGGCTGTTTGGTCACTCAATTGGATATTAATTCAGTTTGATAGGATGTAGCTCAGATTTATTGGAGAATTTAAGACAAATGACTATTTGCTAAAGTCATCATTTCTCACTTCAGCTTTGCTTTTTCCCCATCCCTGCATCACGACATGGAGAAAGTTGAAGTGCAGTTCTGTCAGCATTAGAGAACTCTCCAATTTACTGGACAGGCCAACAAAGAAGCAGCAGTGATTTAAAATCTGTACTCAGAAATGGTGATCAACAGTAGAACCCGAACTAACTGTAGGAAATGCATATGATCACAGTGTAGTTCAATTGTTTAAGTCAATATTGTCCCAGATGATCTGGGGAGAAAATTCCATGCTAAGTGATTTTTGAACTAAGCACAATGCCCATGTATTTGGTTCCAAAGCCTTTGTAATCCAGGCCCTACAGAAGATCTTTCCTATCTAATTTTATTGTATCGGAGATGCTGCCCTTCATGATGCAGATGTTGAGGAAATAGAAGTGGAGTTTTGTTGAATTTATCCTTTGTAGGTGCTAAAAATGTATATCGAATCAAATCAGTTTTGGAAATCTAATAGCTGCAGAAAAATAGCTATTTCTGAATAGAAACTCCAGCTCTGGTCACTAATGAAGATTGTGATCCAGCCCTGTATCCAGTCCCTTGCCTGGAACTGTGCCACCAAATTAAAGAAAAGCTGGGCATGTTTTGGTAAGCCTCCATGTTTTGGTAAGCCTCACTAACACTGCTGAGATTTGGAATGGTTTTGTAAAGGATTCTACTTCGGAGAAGTGTAAATTTACCCTAACCAAGGCCAAGGATTTGGAAAGAGCTGGGGCTGAAAGAGTCCACACCCAGTTCTTGGTTTCCACCCCAGTAAAGGAAGCTATGGTGACCAATGACCCAAGGAAAATTGTTTGTACAACTCCATTTCCTAGTGCAGCGTCACTGATTACAGTTCCAGAGGATGCTAGGTTACATTGAGAACAATCATCCTTCACCATTTGGATCCAAAGAGAGAGTGCTTCAAAGGACATTCCTTCCCCGTGGATCCCAAACTGGCTGCCTGATTGGGTAACAAGGACTTCAAGGCTGTAGAAATGATGGTAACCAATAAGGCAATGAATGTATCAGGCTCCAATTTCAGACTTCCGGATACTCGCATGTTGAGTTCTGATTCTATGGTTTTGTGTCTGATGCTATGGCTACACAATAAAGCTGATATTGGTGCAGCTGCACCAATGTAGCTGCGCTGCTGTAGCGCTGCTATTACAGATGCTTTCAGCCAATGGGAGAGATTTCTCCCATCGGACTTGATTAGTCCAACCTCACAAGTGGCAGTGGCTCTTTTGGCAGGAGAAGTTCTGCTGCTGATGTATCGCTATCTACACAGGGGGGTAGGGCTGTGCAACTACATTGCTCAGTGGTGTGGATTTTTCACACATCTGAGTAACATAGTTAACCGATAAATGTCTTTAGTGTAGACCAGACTTGTGTTTTATGCATTTACATCACTTCTCATCTATCTTCTCTCACTTTGAAAGATTAAAAGTGTGACACGAGAGGTATTTTTCCTCATAATGCAAAGATTCCCACATAGGAGACCCCTTCCACCAACACATACTGCAGAAGATCCTGAGATATCTGAACTCACAGAAGTGGTTGGGACAAACCACATCTTGAGCCAAGGTTCAGTTGTTGGCAATGGGCATTAGAAGAAAACTAACATATATGATAAGAATTTGTGATCTTTGAATATGTTTTTGTTGCCTGTTAAAATGAGATTATTGGTGAAGTTATTGGTTAAAGAAGAAGAGACTAAATGTGTGATAATGTGAAGTATTTTGGAAAACTGAAAGTTGTCTTTTTTTGTTTTGTTTTGTTAGTCGTACAGGAAATGGTGGCTAATCTTGAAAAGTTAATTTGATTTAATTTACCCCCTGTAGTATAAAGAGTTCTGGTAGAAAACCTCACTCCAAAGGTTGGGGTGGGAGAATGTGTGTGAGAAAGTGTGTATAAGAGAATATTGGCCCAGTATAGATTTTAATATTTTGTGTTTTCAAATAGAATTTATTTTGTTTAGTTTCGAAGTCAATTTCTATTCAAAGGAAAGCTACTCGAGGTGACAAGTTGTATAAATTTTTACCAACTTAGACTGTAAGGGTCACTGTCTTCACCAGTTCTCTAATTTGCAAAGGAAAGGCCTGACATCTGTCACAGGATGTGTCCAGCAGGTAGGACAACTGCACTCATCAACCATCAATATAAAGAAAAAGACTGAAATCCATTGCCTTTCAGGTCAATAAGCCAGCTAAAGGCTGGTCGATGTAGAAAAGCTGTGTTGGCAGAGCCACATCTCTCAGGGGTGTGAAAAGTCCTCTCCACTGAGAGAAGTAGTTAATGTGACTTGAGCCCCAGTGTAGACTGTGTAGACTGAGAGAAATGGAGAGTTCCATCCATTGTCATTTTAGTATCTTATTGTTCCTCTCTCTGTGTTTTGTGCCGGCCTTTCTGTTCTCTCAGGGGATGTCTGTATAGCTCAGTGCATCTGTGACAAAAGCTCATTGGTGCCAATTGGCAAAGGGGTCACTGTTCTTCACAAGCAACTCCTGTGTCAGACCTGACAAACTCCCCACACCTAATACACTGCTTTTATGATAGTTATCCAGGAAGCATAGCAGTGAGATCTCTACTGAAATCTTGTAAATTATTGATACTCGTACTCACTGCGAGAGGTGTGTCCGAGTCATAGTTAAGGGGTAATGTAAGTACATGGAAAATTATGCCCATATGGTATTGTTGTGAAAGTGAGTCACCCCAGTCATAGGTCTTGGTGGGGACAGCCCATTCCAGTGGGAGGGAATTGGCACCTCTCCCTTGCTAGCCAGTTATGTGATGTACTGCTCCATTGTCAGCCTTTGCACCAACCCAGAAAAGCCAATGGAAAACCATCAAAGACAAATTATAGACATCGAAACCCTGTGGAAGTGACAAGGACAATATGAGAATGAGGAGATCGTCCTTTCTGTGAATAAAGACAAAAGACTGATTCAGTTCATAACAGGGTGGAGAAAAACACTCTGGGTCCATTCACCAAGGAGATTCCTAATGACCAGTGGTGCTTCATGAAAGGCAGGGCTGTGGCTCCTAGGGAGTAGCAATCAGTGAAATTGACTGAAGTGGGATGTGAGAATCTACTTAGATAGGAAAGGTAACTATTAAAAAGTGTAGGTTGCATTTTCTGATTTTGTTTAGTTGGTAACAGTTGGTTTCCATCACTCACATTTGTTTGTTTAAATCTGTCAGTTGTTAAATAAATTTCTGCTTGTTTGATAACTATACTCAAGTGCTGTGTGAGATACAGTAGCAGTGGTCCACAGTAAAACTAGTAACCTGGGATATACCATTGCCTCTGGTAGAGAGAATCTGGGATTTCTCTGAGTATCTGGTGATCCGGGCTGGACCCCAGAGGGGGACACATTGAAGGAAGTCAGGGGTTAGGGTGGCTGCTGTAGCTCAGAAGAGGGTCCTTGAGTGCCAGATAGGATGGGTGAGTTTGGTCATTAACATCCAGCTGCCAAATGCAAAACTCCCTCTTCCTAGTGGCAGGTGGCAACAAGGAAACTCGCAGCCCTCGGCTCCCTGAGAAGGGTCACAATATGTCTCTATGTTGATTCACCTGTCAAATTCACACAGGGAAAGCTCCCTATAGCATAAAACTCTGCCATATGAAATCATGGAACATGTGCTCTTCACTCTGTGAAAGCATGTAAAGAATCCAGGCGCTGGAGGGTAGGGTTTGGGTCCAGAGTGACCTAGACAAATTGGAGGATTGGGCCAAAAGAAATCTGAGGAGGTTCAACAAGGAGAAGTGCAGAGTCCTGCACTTAGGAAGGAAGAATCCCCTGCACTGTTACAGCCTGGGGACCGACTGGCTAGGAAGCAGTTCTTCAGAAAAGGACCTGGGGATTACAGTGGATGAGAAGCTGGATATGAGTCAACAGCACCCTTGTTGCCAAGAAGGCTAACAGTAGATTGGGCTGCGTTAGTAGAAGCATTGCCAGCAGATTGAGGGAAGTTTGTTCATTTCAAACCTGCAGCTTATTCATTTCATTTGGTGACCCCTCCTAGTTCTCGTGTTATGAGAAGGAGTAAATAATACTCCCTTCCTTGGTCCTTTAGAAGATATTATGTGACCCCCTCCCCCTTGTTGTATCCATGTTGGTCCCAGGACATGAGAGACACCACCACAAACAACAAGGTTCAAAGTCAATGCACATGGGAGAAGCATCTTGTGTTTCATTCCTTATGTCCTAGTCCCATCGTGTGGCCATTTCCTTTTCTTCCTTTCTGTTAAAAGCTTTGGTGTTTTGCACAGAAACATTATTTCCCCAGGAGAGACTCAGGAGCGAGGGCTGCATTCCTGTACCAAACAGTCACTAGAAGGAGGCAGACAAAGGCCTTTAGGACGAGGCGTCCGTCACTGTCAAAAAATCATCTCCCTCCTTAAAAGGCCCCTTCCCCTTTTAAGGGCCTGCACCTCGACTAGAGATGACTTGGCTGCATCTGGTTGGTCACACTCCACCTTGGGCAGTGTCCATGCTCTGGGTGTGTGATCGCTGCCTAATTCGAGTCCCAGACACCTTGTCTCTACCTGGAAGCTCTTCTGCTCTTCAACCAGCCCCTTCATCCCACTAGCATTCCAGGAGGGCTGGGGAGGGGGAAAGCCACTTCACAGGCATTCAGAGAGGGAGAGGAGACAGAAGTGGGAGCAGGGGAAATATAACAGACCTTTTGAGCATAGAAATCACTGCTGCTCCTACAACAACAAGAACAAGCCAGGAAGAGCTGGGAAAATTAAGCCATCATCTTTCTATCTGGTTTTGAACCAGGGACCTTTTGCGTGTTAGGCAAATGTGATAACCACTATACTACAGAAACTCTGTCGCAAGCCTCCTCCCCTCCCTTCATAAGAACATAAGAACGGCCATACTGGGTCAGACCAAAGGTCCATCCAACCCCACATCCTATCTGCCAACAGTGGCCAATGCCAGGTGCCCCAGAGGGACTGAACCTAACAGGTAATGAGCAAGTGATTTCTCTCCTGCCATCCATCTCCACCCTCTGACAAACAGAGGCTAGGGACACCATTCCTTACACAGCCTGGCTAATAGCCATTCATGGACTTAACCTCCATTCATTTATCTGCAAATAGAACAAGAAGTACTTGTGGCACCTTAGAAATGAACAAATTTATTTGAGCATAAGCTTTCCTGGGCTAAAACCAACTTCATTGGATGCATGTAGTGGAAAATACAGCAGGAAGATATATATATATATATATATATATATATATATACACACACAGAGAACATGAAAAATTGGGTGTTGCCATACACACTATAATGAGAGTGATCAGTTAAGGTGAGCTATTATCAGTAGGAGAAAAAAACCCTTTTGTAGTGGCTTTCATGGCCTTTGAGAAAGCAAGACAGAGCCTTGGAAGACCCAGCAGGGTTTGTGGCACAGGAATTGTTCTCAGATTCCACTGAGACTTCACCTCAGATTGCAGGATTCAAAGTCCTGAGCGCTGGCCCTTACACCATGGGACCAGCAGAGCACCTGTTGGTTACTGTAGACTTCCAGCAGGGAGGACTCCATGGGCAGGGGCGGCTCTAGGCATTTTGCCGCCCCAAGCACGGCAGGCAGGTTGCCTTCGGCGGCTTGCCTGCGGGAGGTCCGCCGAAGTCGCAGGACCAGCGGACCCTTCGCAGGCACGCCACCAAAAGCAGCCTGCCTGCGGCCCTCGCGGTGACCGGCAGAGCACCCCCCGCGGCTTGCTGTCCCAAGCACGCACTTGGCGTGCTGGGGCCTGGAGCCGCCCCTGTCTGTGGGGATAATTTTTTCTGGCAGGGAGGACTCAGTGGGAACATGCCTCTCTGGCCAGCCCTGCATTTGCTCAAAAAGTCAGCGCACGGCACTTTGCTGCAGCGCCAGAGGCCTTTCTTCCTCCAGACTGTGAGGCCAGTGGACAGGTGAGGCAGTAGCACCTTGAGTCCCAGGCAGTAAAGGGCCCTTCCTAGGAAAGGCCATGTCCTGAAAAGGAAAAACTAAAGTCAAGGAGAGTCCTTCTAAAGCTCTTTGGGGAAGTTACAGGCAGAAAGTGTTTTTTTGCCTGACCAGGGACTTGAACCCTGGACCCTCAGATTAAAAGTCTGATGCTCTACCAACTGAGCTAGCCAGGCTCACATTTGAAAAATGGCAAATTTCATGCAGAAGAGAAACTGGTCTAGAAAAATGAGGGCAGGAAACAATATGGAAAACCTGCTACTCTCGCTCTCTTAGCAGTCCTAGCCCCAGCCTGCTCCTCCATCCGGTGCCCTGAGGCCGTATTCTTTTTTTCATTAAATATCAAATCCAGGAGAAAACACAGTTATACAAAGCAAAACGAAATCACAAACAGAAATGTCATTGGAAATACAGAAATAAAAAAGGAAAATGCAATCCCCATCACTTTATCGTGTCGGGGCCATTCCTGTATCGAGAGCACCCGCGAAGGTCCCTGTGTGCTTATGAGAAACCTGGAGGAACTCATACCACAGCCTGAACATGAAACTCAACTGCTCCCAGGTGCTGCAGTAAAACCCTTTCCCTGCTGTGACGTTGCACTCCATAGGATTTTATGAAAATATGCTAATGAGTGTGAATATAAAGTGACTGGACTATGCTTCATGCAAAAGGTCTCTTGTAAGGTATCATTACAAAGTTTATAATCTACTGTGTGTGTTCATCCTATTTGTATGAACCGATCATTCCTGGATCTGAAACTAGAAATATGAACTATAACTCTGAGGTCCTGTTGTAATGATGCAAAGTGTGGGCCATTAATAGTGGTTTGGACTCTTGATGGCTCCCATTAACCAGGACAATAGACTGGAGATGGCTCTGTCGTGCACCATCTGTGAGTCAGGCCAGGAAGAATGAAGGCTTGGGGGTCTCACAGGACATGTGACCATGTCCCCTGGTACAGGAATCCATCTTAAATTTGAGGCTTTTCCCCAGGAGAGAGACAAAAGATTCCTGCCTTGTACCAGCTGTATAAGGGGGTGGAACTGAACAAACATGGCTGCAGTCATGAGACATCCCCTAACTATCACCTGAGCTGGAACAAGGGCTATACCAGGTGAAAAGATTGGGCCCAGACAAGAAGTAAGTCTAGTCTTTGCCTCTCAGTTTGTACAGATGGGACCTTTCCCTCCAGTGCTGGAGAATTCACCCTTCTCATCTACCCTTGTCCCAAGCAGCAGGGAATCTTACATGTACAGAGGAGACTTAGGAGCAGCAAACCCCTCCAGACCTTCCATGCAATTGGCACTTGCCCCTCACTGAGCAGGATTGAAATTCTGGGCATGAACAAAGCAGCAGGGTGAAAAGAACTTGGAGATGCTAGGGATTGAACCCAGGACCTCATACATGCAAAGCATGTGCTCTACCACTGAGCTACATCCCCAGGAGGGTCAGGTGTGCTATAGGTTACACTCAGAGCACCTAGTGGCCTAAAAGCAGCATGAGGGACACATTCCCTGCTCTGAGGCCAAACCTGCTGTCCTGGAGGCTGCTGGTTCTTAGGGGTCACTTTGCAGCAGGGCCAGATTCAATGTGTGGGGCAGAGAGAGTGGGTGCCCTGGACTCAGGGTGCAGAGATACACTCAGCCCTCTCCCCGGCATTGGGTGGGGGGTGGTACTGCCACCTCCTGCTGGAAGGTAATGTGTCGGGGGAGGGCACTGTGAGTCACTCAACACCTGACTCTGGAGGCAGAAATGCTGTGGGGAGCTCCAGGTGTTTCTAGGATCTGCTCTTTCCACCTGCCTGTGAAGTCCAGCTTTCCCCAGCACATTCACGGTGGTGCAATTGGGTCACTGTTTCCATGGCTGAACAGCAAAGAATCACTTCCACTTTCCTTTCTATCGGCAGCAGGATTAGCCTGTGTCAGTGGTTAATGAGGTGGCTCTTGTTGTAGATTGTTATTCATTCCCCACCTTGACAATTCACACCGTCCCTTTCCCATGCAAATTCCCAGCACCTCGGTGATCCTAGTAGCAGGAGTTGGGTCCTGAGACTTTCACGGTTCTTTCCCCCTCCACTTGGAGTGAACTCAGCTTTTCCCCCATCCCAGACTATCGATGAAATAACAACAGCAGCATAAAGAAAAGGGGAGGGAACATCTCACGGCCAGGGCTGGATGTGCCCAGGCCCCCAACTCGTCCATTGTTTCCATGTGTTGGTGTCACTAGGCATAAATCTAGGTAACTCGGGAGGATGGCTTTGGGCCTATGTGACCCAAAGTACCTTTATGTAAAGTGCTTTTGTTAGCCTTACTAAACTTTTGTAACCTCTTGTGTTATGTGCTGATTACTGGCAGCTGGAAGGCTGCTTGACACTAGATGTAGCCAATACTAGATAAGATAGGCGGAAAGCAGATGCTGTAATTAAAGTTATATGCATGAGAACGTAGCCCCCACGGTGGGAAAGTACAGATAACTGTTCACAGAAGAGTTGCTAACGAGCTAAAGTGGTTTTTGCCAAGTATGATTTAACCTGCTTAAGTGTAATGGCTACTTGCATGATGTATTTGCTATAGAAAATAGACAGGAGGGGGAAGAAGGGGGAGGAGGAATGGAAATGCTTAGCTGAAGTCATGTATAAAGAGAGAGAGCTGTTTGTATCTGTGTGCTTGATTTGAGACTTGTTGTCTCCAAGTGCCGTGCTTTGAGATCTCAAATAAACCTTTTTTTGCTTCTCCACCCTGGTGTGTCTATTGGAGCGAGGCACTCCGGGCAACGAACCACTGTTGCTGTCGACTCGGGCCTTTGTGCCGGCAACACATGGAATTTGGCCCCCTGCTTTGCACAAGGGACAGACAAAGATCTTGCTGTTCCTGTGTCTGTGCAAAGAAAATTGTGTTTTAATAATAAACCAAACATTGTAATACCAGGATAACTCCAACAGCTCATTGTATAGTCCTGCCCCTTTCTTCCTCCACTGTGTGTTGAATGACCTGCAGGACATTGATTCTCTCATTTCATTGATAAACTTATACAATGTGACTGAAATAAAACCAATTCCCAGTAGAGAAAATGTCACATCCCTGCATTGGCTGGGAATCAAACACAGGTCAATTGCTTGGAAGGCAGCTATGCTCACCACTATACCACCAATGCAGCTGGCAAAAGTACCACTTATGCTTACCCAATGAGGCTAGACCAGAATTGAGGCCCCAGACATCCTGCAGAAATGATGAGCTGCATGCCATTCTAGGGGGTGCCCCTGCAACAACCCCACCCATTGCTTCCCTCCTCCCCCACCCCTCCTGGTGTACCGTGGCAGTTATCCGCCCGTTTGTGTGATGAAGTAATAAAGAATGCAGGAATTTGAAACAACACTGACTTTATTGCCTCTGCAAGTAGAGCTCAAAGGGGGGAGGGGAGGGCAGCCTCCAGCTGCTATAATATTCCAGGCAGGACTGAATCTTCATTAGACAAAGCTTAAAGAAGAGAATGACCTGGGAGTCATTCCCATTTTTGCCCAGGTGCCCCCAGGCGACCTCACCGAGGCCAGCCAGGAGCACTCACGGGACGATGATGACAGATACCCGTCCTACTGTACCGTCTGCCATCGGGAAGGGAAGGGAAGGGGATGCTGCTGTGTAGCGCTGCAGCACCGCGTCTGACAGCAGCATCCAGTAGACATACGGTGACATTGAAAAAAGGCGAGAA
>RQSS01113944.1:0-12908 GCA_003846335.1 Cuora mccordi
GGGGGGGACCCAAACACCTATGAAACATTTAAAGATTTTCACTCAAAAACCATCCCTATAGCTATTGAGAGCAAACACCTTCCACTTTCTAGAGTTCTGAAATTTCCTATATTTCAAATTGCCCTGTGCTGCCCTGCCAACCAGTCCCCCTACCCCGCGCCTCCAGCAGCATAGCGCCAGCCGGTCTCCCTGCCCCGCGCCTCCAGCAGCGCCCCACCAGCCGGTCCCCTTTCCCCGCGCCCTCAACAGCGCCCCGCCACCCGGTCCCCTTACCCTGTGCCTCCAACAGCTCCCCGCCACCCGGTCCCCCCTGCCCCGCGCCTCCAACGGCACCCCACCAGCGGCCGGAGCCCCGGCCCTTTAAATAGCCTCCTCGGGGATCCGGCAGCAGGGCTCGGGGACGATTTAAAGGGCCAGGGCTCCAGCCGCTGGCGAGGAGCCGCTGGGGGCGCGGGGCAGGGGGACCGGCTGGCGGGGAGCCACTGGAGGCGCGGGGCAGGGGGGACCGGCTGGCGGGGAGCCGCTGGGGGCGCGGGGCAGGGGGACCGGCTGGCGGGGCGCCGCTGGAGGCACAGGGGATTTTTGAAGGATTTAAAGGGCTCCCACTGCTGCTACCTCCAGGGCCCTTTAAATCACCACCGGAGTCCAGCTGCTGGACTCTTGGGGTAACCACACTGGGGATCCAGTGATGATTTAAAGGGCATGGGGCCCAGGGCCCTTTAAAGCTGCTGCTGCTGCAGCGGAGCCCAGGGACCTTTAAAGCTCCACCAGAGCCTGGGGTAGCAACTGGGAGCCCCCCAGGCTCCGATGATGATTTAAAGTGCCTGGGGCTGCGCTGCGGTAGGGCAGCTGGAGCCCCAAGCCCTTTAAATCACCCCTAGCTCTGGGGCTCCCAGCCGCCTGTGCAGCTGGTAGCTTGGGGTGATTTAAAGAGTCTGGGGATTTAAAGGCCCTGCCTCTTTCGGAAGAGACCACGCCTCTTTCGGAAGAGGCCCCTCCCCTTCCTAAGGACTCCAGAGTACCGGTAAATCCTTTAAGTTACTTTCACCCCTGGGCAAACCAGGATGAAGTGACTCTGCCTAAGGTCATATTGCAGATTATAGACAGAGGTGGGAACAAAACCCTGATCTCTTAACTCCCAGTCCAGCAATCCTGTCCATTGAATCACTGCCCCTCCTTAAAGAGAATTTGAAGAAGTTTAGTGCACAGAAAGAGAGAGACTGTTGCAAGTATGGAGGTGTCACGAAAAAGGATACACGACTGAGAGTAGGAGAGCATATTAGCAGTAGTATTTTTAAAACAGTTCTTTTCAACTGGATTAAAATATCTGATGTTCATGGTGCCTATAACTGACTGGCATAACATGCAGCAAACAATTCCAATATATCCCCGTCTGTCTAACTGTTCTATTAAATATTCTGTCAACAATCAACACATTGACTAGGAATGTTCATATTCAGAATGAAAGTAAATTTAGCAGGAGATGCATTTGTCAGCTTTTAGTTTTCAGAACTGTTTTTTTTTTTAAGTATGCTCACAAATAAGAAACAGTTGTGATTAAGAGGTGCAGTCTCCACGCAAGATGACCTTCTGAGTGTCTTTCACTTTGGGAAACTGCTTTTTCTGGTGGGTTTGGTTGGTTGGTTGGTTTGTGGGGTGGGGGGGGCGACATTGCTTATGTCTTGGTGATTTAGAACTCCTTGCATTCATGATGCCAGACCCCAATCTTCCTGTAATGAGATATTCTGGTCCTTTAAGGCCAGAAGGGTAAGTCTCGGGGGGGGGAGGAGGGAAAGGGGAGCAGCTATCCCCTTCCAGAAATTCCGCAGCAGCAGAAACTTAAGGAGTGAGAGAGAGAGAGAGAGAGAGAGGTCCTGACACAACCCATGCAGGCTGTTGTAGGGCCCCAAACCAGAATCTTACAGTGTAGAGCAGGGCTGGGCTCTCCCTCTTTCAGCCAACCAGGCAAGCCCTGGGAAGGATACCAGCATGTATCCAGTCTTTTCCCTTATAATAGGAGACACTACTAGGAAGAGGACTGTTAGCCTTCCCCGGGGGGAATGTGGACTCTTGTCTCCATAGGCGGCGAGTTATATGGGCCCGTGGGGCCCAGGCCCCACCAATAATCCAGGAGCTGGGCTCAGCCCCACCAATGTTGGGGCCCCAGGCCCTGTGCTGGGGGTCCCCGCGTTGTAACACCCGGCGCTCTCACTCACCGCAGCGGCAGCTCCCGGGAGGGGCCTCAGGAGCGACTGGACTCCCAGCCCATTGGCTGGGAACCCCAGCCAATGGGAGCTGCCGGGGGCGGTGCTGGAGCTGCCTGGCCGCGCCTCCACAGCAGGGAGGGGGAGCGAGCCACAGGCAGCAGCTGAGCCCTGGGCAGCCATTGTGAGCAGCAGAAGACACAGACGGTGAGCTGTGGGGGGCAGGTTTGTAGAAATTTTGGTGGTGCCCAGAATCTGCCCCTGCCCAAACTCTGCTCCTCCTCCCCACTCACCCAAGGCTCTGGGAGGGAGTTTGGTTGAGGGAGGAGGTCTGGGGTGCAGGCCTTTGGCTGGGGCAGGGGATTGGGGTGCAGGCTCTGGGAGGGAGTTTGGGGATGGGAGGGGTGCAGAGGGATGGGGTGCAGGGGTGAGGGCTGTGGGTTGTGGCTGCAGATGAGGGGTTTGGAGTGTGGGAGGGGTTCAGGGTGAGAGTAGGGGTGAGGGCTCTGTCTGGGGCTGGGAATGGGAGGTTTGGGGTATGGGAGGGGCTCAGGGCTGGGCTTGAGAGTGTGTGGGGTGAGGGCTCTGGCTGGGACTGGGGATAAGGTGTTTGGGGTGCTGGAGGGGCTCAGAGCTCAGGCAGAGGGTGTGGTGGCAGGGGTGAAAGCTCTGACTGGGGGTGTGGGCTCTGGGGTGGGGATGAGTTTGTGGTGCAGGCAGGCTGCTCCGGGACAGGGGCCAGAGAGGAGGACTCCCCTGAGCCCTTTCCCTGCTGGCAGCAGCAAGCTCTGGGGGAGGAGACCCCCCTTTCCTGCCCCAACCAGCAGCACACTGAGCCCCACCACTGCAGAATGAGGGCCTTACTCAACACTTTACATTAACCTTGATTCATGCTGAAGTTAGTCCACGGGAGCTAGAGTCTCTCTAAAAATATTTAAAATACATGCTGCCATAGGTTGTTTAGGCTTCTGCTCTGTACTACATTTAAACAGCTGCCTTCCAGAGTCTTTCCTTTCTTTAATCAGTGTTGTGTCCAAGTCCCAGTTACAAAATTCAGTTAAAAGTACAATCATCCCCCAGAGCTGAGAGTGTAAACACTTTATCCTCCATCTTCAGCAAATCTGCCTCAAACTAGGCTTTAGAACCCGGAGACCAATTTCTAAGGGAATCTGACCTGCATGAACAGTTGTAGAAACTAAGATTTAAAAAAGGTGGGGGTTGTCCCAGGCCATAGGGAAGCCGAGTGGGCTTTCTGGACCTGAGAGGGACCCTAGGAGCATGTGCAGTGAACTGCAGGGGAGAGGAGGGGTCCCTCCCCTGGAGCTTGCTGCTGCCAGGGAGGGTGGAGGGGAGTCCTCTTTGGCCCTAGCCCTGGGGCAGCCTGTCTGCACCCCAAGTTCCTTATCCCCAGCCCTGCCCCAGAGTCCTCACCTGACGGGAAAAACACGCAACTTAAATTTGGTGGTCAGTTTAGAGTATCATAGAATATCAGGGTTGGAAGGGGCCTCAGGAGGTCATAAGGTCCAACCTCATGCTCAAAGCAGGACCAATTCCCAACTAAATCATCCCAGCCAGGGATTTGTCAAGCCGGGCCTTAAAAACCTCTAAGGAAGGAGATTCCACCACCTCCCTAGGTAACCCATTCCAGTGTTTCACCACCCTCCTAGTGAAAAAGTTTTTCTTAATATCCAACCTAAACCTCCCCCACTGCAACTTGAGATCATTACTCCTTGTTCTGTCCTCTGCTACCACTGAGAACAGTCTAGATCCATCCTCTTTGTAACCCCCTATCAGATAGTTGAAAGCAGCTATCAAATCCTCCCTTATTCTTCTCTTCTGCAGACTAAACCATCCCAGTTCCCTCAGCCTCTCCTCAGAAGTCATGTGCTCTAGCCCCCTAATCATTTTTGTTGCCCTCCACTGGATTTTCCAATTTTTCCACATCCTTCTTGCAATGTGGGGCCCAAAACTGCACGTAGTACTCTAGATGAGGCCTCACCAATGTTGAATAGAGGAGAATGATCATGTCCCTCGATCTGCTGGCAATGCCCCTACTTATACAGCCCAAAATGATGTTAGCCTTCTTGACAAAGGCCAGAGGAGGGAGTGTTAGTGCCTATGTGGACTTCTGAGAAGTGCATGGGGTGGAAGGGGATGCTGGGATGCTCTGGAACCACTCCTTCAAAGCCAGTCAGGACTCTGGGGGAGCCTCCTCTCTGAGCAGACTGTCTCCAGGGCAAGAAGCTTACACCTTCCTGGGTCTGACCTCAGAGCATTCAGCATGCCCTTCCACACCATGCACTTTCCGCAGTGAGTCCGTCCAGGCGGGGTCTTGGCGCAGCCAGAGGTCCCTGCACCCCAACTCGGCAGTCAGATGTGACTCTCAGCCAGACTGTAAAACAGAAGGTTTATTAGATGATGGGAACACAGTTTAAACAGAGCTTGTTGGTACAGAAAACAGAACCCCTCGGTCAGGTCCATCTTGCGGGGTGGGGAGCCCAGAACCAAATTCTGAGTCTCTTCCCATTTCCCCAGCCAGCTCCAAACTGACACTCCCTCCTCTGGCCTCTGTGTCTCTTCCGAACAAGGAGGCCACCTGATCTCTTTGTCCCCAACACCTTCAGTTGGCATCTTGCAGGGGAAACTGAGGCACTCACACAGTATTCAGAGAAAATATTAAGAACATTCCCACTTCATCACAACAGGTACAACAAAATATAATACTGTATATTGAAGTAGGCAAGTGCTGCTTCTGACTTTCCACTTTTAATTGACCCTTGTAATCTTGTGGCGCTGACGCGTTGTAGCTTCATTTTATATCGGCTTACAGGGCGGGAGCGGGGGGGCACCACCATTTTGGGCCCCACCAAAAATTATACAAACCTGCCGCCTATGCTTGTCTCCAGACTGTGGCAGAGCATTGCAAAGACTCCATCTCAACAAGAACACCTGGGGAGACAGGGACATCTGAATGAGTCAATATTTATTTCAAGTTTTGCTAATTTGAGAGACTTTGCTATCAGTCCAGGATAGAGTTGAGTAGAGATGATTTCAAGGGACTGCTGGGAGAGGCTAGCAGAGGGTGGCAGCCTGCTTGAATTCCATTAAAAAAAACACCTTTTAAAAAAAAAACAAAAAACACCCTACACAAACAACTAGTCAAAGAACAATGATGGTGGGGGCCCCACTGTCCCTTGAGCTTTAGGGCTGTATGCAATGAGGAGCGCTCCATGTCTGTGGAATTGAGCTATAAGGGTCTGATTCAATTTCCACTGGAATAAGTGTGATTCTTTCTTCTGATTTCAGAGGGAGCAAATCCTGCCTGTAGCAGGGATCCCTTGTGAGAATGAGAGAGAGCAGAAGGTTTTACAAACATAAATGGATATTGGACAATTATGGCTTGTGAATGCTGGAAGCCCTCAGTCTCTGCAGCCCATTCAATGTGTTTATGCAACTCTGATACAAAGCAGACTTAAATCTGGCTGAAGTAGCCCCCTGAAGAGTCACCTTGCCTTGTAGTATTTTTAGTACTGTTTACCTATCTTTCTCTGGCCAGTGGCTTTTTTAGAATTCCCTAGCTTTCCTCTCAGTTTCAGATGAGACCCTCAGTCTCTAGTCCTGCTTTTTTTTTTTTATTCCACACCATACCTGCTGGGAGATTTAAGCAGGGAGTTAACCCCTGCCTACGGGTGGTCAGTTTGCATCTCTGCATCTTTCCTTTTATTCAATCCTTACAGATTTTGTTCTTTATACAGAGAGACAGTTAGGTTAGTTGACTAAGCCAGTGAAGTCTTTAATGGCTCTGAAGCCTGTGGTGGATTTGAAGGAGCCGGGATTGATATGACTCCATTTTAGTTCATGCATTATTGACCTGACAGACAGTAAGAATTCAGTCTATGCCTTAAGGTACAGCATACTGAGTCAATGCATCTTCCATTACACATGCTAACACATTTCTGATGGAGAAAAGTTATTGTGCACAGACAGCAGTCTTTTTTTTTTAAAACAAAATAACACATCTTGTTCCCCCTCTGAAATACCATGAGGAATTTTCCACCCACATTATGGATTAATACTGTAGCTACAATATTTTTATTTTAAAGAAATAATTTATTTCTAAATGACAAAAGCTTTTCTTAGGCCATTAAGCAGCAAATGCCTGTTAACCTAACCTGTTGGTTTTTGTTTTGCAAAAAAACTGGGCAGGCTTTGCAGTCTTAGCAAATATCAGAGAGGTAGCCGTGTTAGTCTGGATCTGTAAAAAGTGACAGAGAATCCTGTGGCACCTTATAGACTAACAGACGTATTGGAGTGCCACAGGATTCTTTGTCAGTCTTAGCAAAGATATGCAACTTTGCAACCTATGTAGCAATGGAGGGTTAAAGACAGCAAGAAGGAATTTAAAAAAAAATGTAAAGAACAAATGATATCCTACCAATAGTATAAGACTATAGGCCCGTTAGTAGATAGGGATGGCGAAATTACCAGAAATGCAGAAATGTTCAATAAATATTTCTGTTCTGTACTTGGAAAGAAGCTGAATGATTTATTCACATTTTACAATTAAAATTACACACTTACTATTCCAACAGTAAGTAGGGAGTATATTAAACAGCAACTACTAACATTCAACATTTTAAAATCTGCTGGAGTGCATAGCATATATCCAAAAGTTTTAGAAGAACTGGCTGAGGAATTCACTGAGCAATTTAAGTTAATATTTAACAAATCTTTTAATACTAGGGAAATTCCAAACTCTTTAACGTGTTAAATTTGTGGGAAACACCTATGAAAACCTTAACTGTCTTGATTTTAAGACTCTGAATTATTCTTGTTTAAGGCTAGAAAATCTCTGTCTTTTCCTTACATTCCCAGGGCAATTGTAAGGGGACTGTTGTCCCTTACTAACATTCAGTGGGGGTGTTTTGGTTGGCTAGCTCCCAGTACTAAAAGAAAGGGGACGAGTCAATGGGAAATCAGGACCCTGAGACTGACAGTCCCCAGGAACAATGGGGAGAGGCTAATGCTCCAGGTCAGCCTGACTGACAGGGTGGGCAGGCTAATCAGGGAGTCAAGAGGCCAGGATGGGTCCCATCCTCTGTGTGAGTTGGAATTGCCTGGGTCAGACAGAGTGGGGCTGAGCTAAGGAGAGAGTAGGGGCCCAAGCTGAGCGAGGGAGCAGAGCTGTGCCAGCCAGAGAGGCCAGAAAAGCAGCCCAGAGCTGGGAGGAGAGTCACAGAAGCAGCCCACAGAGCAGACCCTGTGCTGGGAGCAGGGCTGCAGCAACCAGAGCCAGAGGGGGCAGAGAATGAGACCAGGGAGCTGGAGGCAGAGCATCAGCATCAGTGCTGAGGCAGAATGGAGCCAGAGCTAGAACAGTGGAGCTGCGGCTGGAGCAGTCTGAAGCTGGGTGTGGTGAGCAACTGGGGCCAGCCAAAGGGGGACCCTGAACAAAGGGCCCAGTGCAGAAAGACACCCCCAGCGAAGGGTCCTTGCAAGCCAGACTGGGAGTGGGATCTTAACCCGACAGGGAGCTGACGCTGGGAAGAAGGGTCCCACTACTCAAAGCCTGGAGGTGTATGGCCACCACCAGAGTAAGTGTCCAACCCACAGCATCCCTGCAGCACACCTAGGCCCTGAGAAGGAGGCCTGTGACCTGTAAGGAACAGAATGTGAACTACCCTGACATTCCAGAGACACTGTTTGTAATGTTCCCTGGTACAGAGTGGGGTGATGAGTTTTCCTTTAACCTTTCCCATTTTTCCTTATTCTTTTTTAGATTAATTGCTGATTAAATAAATTGTATTTGCTTTAAATTGTATGTAACAATTGGTGGGTCAGGGAAGTGTCCAGTGCAGAGAGCACCCTGGAGTGGGGACACCCTGGCCCAGGGCTCGGCAACATTTTGCAGCCTGCTAGGGTAAGCACCCTGGGGGTCCAGGCTGGTTTGTTTATTTGCTGCGTCTGCAGGTCCAGCTGATCACGTGCCGCTTCCCAACACCCACATTGGCTGGAGTGGCAAACTGGCCAGTGGGAGCCGCGATCGGCCGAACCTCCGGACGCGGCAGGTAAACAAACTGGCCCAGCTCGCCAGGGTGCCTACCCCGGTGGGCTGCATGCCAAACATTGCCAATCCCTGCCCTAGCCCCTGTCCTGGGTGACCGCAGCAGAGCTGGGGGTCGAGCCTCCCAGGAATCCTGGTCCCAGCTTTGTTGGGGTTACGAGGACTCTGCCAGACAGGAGAGTAGAAGGGGAGTCCTCGAGGGCAGGGAGGGTAAAGGAAGTGGGAGCGAGGACTCAGATCCTTCCGCTAGCCCAGGGGTAGGCAACCTATGGCATGCGTGCCGAAGGCGGCATGTGAGCTGATTTTCAGTGGCACTCACACTGCCCAGGTCCTGGCCACTGGTCCGGGGGGCTCTGCATTTTAATTTAATTTTAAATGAAGCTTCTTAAACATTTTAAAAACCTTATTTACTTTACATACAACAATAGTTTAGTTATATATTATAGACTTATAGAAAGAGACCTTCTAAAAATGTTGAAATGTATTACTGGCATGCGAAACCTTAAATTAGAGTGAATAAATGAAGACTTGGCACATCACTTCTGAAAGGTTGCCGACCCCTGCGCTAGCCCATTTCACCAAGGTAGCACAGAAGCCAGGAAAGTTCCCCACAATAGCGGGACCATTCCCCCACTTACACAATGAAAGGACGCTGCTCTGATTATATAAATTACCACTGAAGTTGGGTTGGTGGTTAGTTCTAGAGTATGTTTGTAATACAACAGCACATTAGTTTAGCAATCTCCTCATTAGTTATAGATTACTGGAATAAAAGAGACTGTTCAGCTGTGTGATGCTGTTGTCCTATGTTATTAGAGTTCCCAATCTGGTGGTGGTGTGTTGGGTCCCTATCTGCTGTTTAATGATCGTTTACCAGCAGCATCAAAGACTTTTTCCCATCTTCCTCTGACCTAGAGATTGAGGCAGGTTTTGTTTTGGATGTGGACCTTATTATTATAATCCATATCCTTGCTGCATCAAGATTAGATTTCTGTAACATGTTCTATGTGGGACGACATCTTGAATTATCTAAAAAACTAAAGCTAGTGCAGAGTGCAGCAAACTGTTTTACATGGTGTTTCTCAGCAGAAGCTCATGTGACATCCATGCTCCATGATATGCACCAGCTGACTATTGTTTTTGGTTGGAGTTACAGGTGTTGATATTGACCTATGAAACCCTACCTGAAAGATCACCTTTCTCCTCATGCAATATTGCCACAACTGCAGTCAACACAGTCAGTCAAGTATGAACACTATCAGTATAAGAGAGAAGGAATGGCAGTGTCTGTCAGAGGACCTCAGCTTCGGAACATACTCTCCAAAATTACCCAGAAGTCTGATCTCCAGGAAATGTGGCAAGCTTCATCTAATTACCCATGCTTTTGGGGAGGTAGGAGTAATATAATGGTGATGTTTGTGGTAAAGGAAGAAATGCTGTTTGGACTTGATTTTATTATGGTTGGTTATTTGGGGTGAGGATTAGGGGTTGAAAAGCAGCTACAGACTTTTTTTCTTTGTATATTTAACATTTGGTAAAGTCACCAAGAGCCCAGGCTAGGCACTCTTGGGTACATATTTATTATGGGTGGGATTTTCAAACACTGTCATCATTTGGACTAACTTTCCTCCACTGAAGTCAATGCGAGCTTTATAATGTATTTTAGTGGGAGCAGTATTAAGCCCACGCTGAGTGCTTTTGAAAATCCCTCTTTATAAATCTGACTAAAGCAAAGAATTGCAGTATACAGTAGAACCTCCTGTGGCCCTGATTCAGCAAATCACGGAAGCTTTTTTCATCAGGGAACTAAATCATGCAACAGTAGGGAATGTTCTCAATGTTCTACTTACTCACTCTTCACCAAAGCTAAACAGAATTGTTGACAGTACAAGTTATGTACTCAATGTTCTAACAGATCTTTTCTACCTTTGACTTCCATGACTCCTGATTCATCACAAAGAGCCTAATCTCCCAAGCTTGAGGGATAGAAACAATTTTTTTTTTAATGAAAACTGAGATTTTTGGGTATCTGCATGACTCCAGGAGCTGGGCCCTTTAAAAAGACACCAAATATTGTGAGACTCATGATCAAAACGTGAGAGTTGGCTATGCTGCATATAAATAATGAAATAGTCATTAGAACAGGAGGACTGGCACTTGGGTTTTCCTCCTCTCAGGTGAGTGCCCTAACAACTGGACTATAGAGTCATTCTCTCTCTGGCTCAATGACACAGTGGAACAGCTTCAGCAGGAAAGACTGAGACCTGCCCCAGAATACTCCATAATCCAGTCATTAGGGTACTTCTCAGGGAGGTGAGAGACTCAAGTTCAAATTCTTTTTCCACCTCAGGCAGAGGAGGGGAACTGAACCTAGGTCTCCCACATTGCAGGTGAGTGTGCTAACTACCAGACTAAAGGTTGTACAGTACCTACTGCTCTGCCCATTTTTGTGGGGTTAGGCATGCTTTGAACACGCATACTGAATCAGGTCCCAGAGGCAGGAGAGGAACACCTTGCCTGAGGATCGCACTGGGGCTTAGGGGTGAGATAGGCGTCTGTGCGCATGCTCACTTGTAAAAACTTAGGCACCTAGGGGAATTTTAATGGCAGACATTTAGGCACCAAGGGACTGCAGCAGAATTTATTTTGTGCCAGGTCTTGCTAGGGCTCTGCCCTGACACCTCTTCTGTCAGTGGCATGCAAGGCATGACCTTGCACATACAGTGCATGTGAGATCAGAGAGCAGTGGAGGCCATCACTATTGCTTAAGCCCTGGCACCACTTTCTTTTCAAATTAAGCAATGGATTTCAGGTGCCTACAGAGTTAGGCAGCAACTGAGCATGGGTTTTGAGGATCCCAGGGACATCTAAATGTTGCACTTAGGTGCCTAAAGTGGAAGTTAGATGCCTGAGTCCTTTTCTGGATCTAGTCTTGAGAGTCAGGGACTAATTCCAGCTCTGACACTGACTCCTGGTAATCATGTTCCTGCATCCAACATTTGGGGTTTGTCCATATGGTGCAGTAACACACCTGATATGTTGGATTCATGAACTTGATTGCCAAGAGTCAATCCCAGTTCTGACACTAATCCTGGATGCCCAGGAAGAGATCCAGAAAAGGATTTGTACATCCAACTGCCACTTTAGGGACCTAAATTCAACATCTGTAGGTTTAGCATTCTGTTCTAGGACTTTCGCTGCTCTATAGCAGTGTCCACACAGCAAGTTTACTGCGTGCAAGCTGGTGCACTGTAGATTCAGACCCTGGCTTGCAGTGCAGTGACTCAACATGTAAACAAGCCCTCAAATTATTTGTGAGTCTTTCCTTGCTGGTTTAAGCAAATAATGTTCTCTGCTTATTGTTGCTATGAATACATATGAAACAGACTTTTTGAAATGCCACTCATTTGTGTATATATCAAAGGCTCAGCATATTTATTCAAGGTGAATCCATCTGACCATCCTTATCCACTTCTTTCCCCCTTAACTTTTCTTTTTATGGTCTTTTAGATAAAGATAGTTACGTATCTCTGAAGTTACCACTTAAAGGTGATCTGCAAGTATTTTTTTTTTAATGTGCTATTTGTAACATTACATGCTGAATGTCTGTAGAAGCAAGGGTAAGAGAGACATTCAATAAACACCTACCTTTCTCATTTCTGGTTCCTTAAGCTGTGAATTTCTGGCTTTCATACTGAATGATGCCCCAGCATGCATTGTGCTTCTGCCATCATAATTACCACAGAAACTCAGTAAATAATCTGAAACTAATAAGTAACCCCAGTCATTACAGTTAGCTAAGTTGTTTGGTGTGAAGTTTGCCCATTTCTGATTTGCTTGGGTAATAACAAATGCTTCATTTAGATTTGACTTTTTGTTCTGGAAATCCAGTCTGACTGAGGTTTTTTTGCTATTGCTAGAATTATGGCAAGTATGTTGTGATCTAAATTTAGCAGAGCAATAGGTGGTCTGGATTTTTGTTTGGCATAAGCAGCAAAAGCCTTAATCAGGGCTTTACCAACAGCTGAAAGCAGCCAGATGTCTTTTTTTTTTTTAACCATGTAGATACTTGCTCAATAAATCCATTAATGCTGATTGTTTCTCTGCCTGTAACAGGCCCTGGATTTTCAGTGAAATCTTTAAAATGGGCCATTAGTGAATTGCATAATGTAATGCATTACTCATGGTACAGCAGATGAACTTGTTCAAAGTGACATCAGTTTGTTGCTTGTGTTATATCCTTGGGGGCAGCCGGTTTAGGAAGAAATCACTTGAGGCCAGAGAGCAGACAGCTAGCAAAACCACCATTTTATTTACAGACCATAATACTCTAACTCAGTTGCCATAGCAACAGAAACCATGACAACCAAATACACAACATATTCCTCCCCCCCTAATAAGAACATCCCCTAAATAAAATAAAATAAAATAAAAAAAACCACACACTAGACTAGAGAAGGAGGGTAGACTGCCTCCATTCCCGGCTAAACCCTGGGGATTATTTTGCCCCATAACCGTGGGTTCGCCCTAGCTAGAGATCCAGCCGATGAGGAGGCCTTCTGTCTCTAGGTGGATTACGGCGAACTTCTGGTGTTATTGCACCCGAAAGCACTAGGGGCTCAGGGTCCGCAGCACGAACG
>ML129135.1:8769-19229 GCA_003846335.1 Cuora mccordi
CCGCCCCCCCCCCCCCCCCCCATGGTCTGTCCCCTACCGAGGTCAGCCAGGTCCCTTATCTTCCGCAAGGAGGGATCTTTCTGCACCTCGGCGTGGAACTCAGCCGCTGGGGCAGGGATGGGGACCTGCTCTCTCTCACCGGCTGGGTCTGCGGCCGCAGCCTCTCTGAGCCGTGTCCCTGGTCGTTCCCTCCCCACCAGGTTAGGGTCCTGTGCCTCGGGCAGAGTACCTTCCCCGGTGTCAGGGTGCAGAGCCCTGCGTCGACTCTGACTACGGGTCACGGCCAGGGCACCCCAGGTGTTACTTGGCCAGTCCTCGAGGTCCCCCCCCATTAACACCTCCGTGGGCAAATTTGGGTGTACCCCCACATCCTTGGGGTCCTCCTTGTCCCCCCACTTCAGGTGCACCCTCGCCACGGGCACCTTGAATGGGGTCCCGCTCACACGCCTCAGGGTCAGGTAGGTGTTGGGCACCATCCGATCTAGGGCCACCACCCCGGGCCGGGCCAGCGTCACCTCTGCGCCCGTGTCCCAGTACCCAGTGACCTTCCTCCCATCCACCTCCAGGGGAACAAGGCTCTCGCTCCGGAGGGGCAGCCCTGTGCCCACCCTGTAAACCAAAAACCCTGTGTCCGGAGGATCCAGTCCCCCAGAGGAGCAGACCTGGGGCCCTCCTTCCCCGGTGGAACGCGGCCAGCCCCCCTTTCCTGGGAATGTTGCCCCTCATCTGACTGGGTCTCTACCCAGTCAACCCTCTGCGGGTTGGGTCTGCTCGGTCTGTCCCTGAGCTTGGGGCACTGGGCCCATATGTGGCCTCGTTGGCCACAGTAATAGCAGCCCATGTCTCGTGGGTCCCCTCGAGTGGGTCGGCTGGACCTGACGCCGGATGTTTCCCTTTGGTGGGGGCTCTCCATAGGCCCCTGCTGGGAGGTCCCATGGTGACTCTCTCTCTGCGTTGAGGCAGACCTGCTCCTTCAAGACTCCTCCCTGCCATCCCCTGCCCGACTGTCCACAAACTCGTCGGCCAGCTGGCCTGCGTGCTGCGGGTTCTCCGGCTTCTGGTCCATCAACCACCGCCTCAGGTCGGATGGGCACTGTGCATACAGGTGCTCCAGTATGAATAGGTCAAGCAGGTCCTCTCTAGTTTGGGTCCCAGCTGTCCACTTGCGGGCGTACCCCTGTGCCCGGTTGACCAGTTGTAGGTATGTGACCTCCCGGGTCTTATGTTGACTCCGGAACCTCCTCCGGTACATCTCAGGAGTCAGACCAAACTCGCGGAGCAGGGCCTGTTTGAACCGTTCGTAGTCCCCTGCCTCCGCCCCTTTCATTCGGCTGTACACCTCCACGGCGGTGGAATCCAGTAAGGGGGTGAGGAATGGGATCCTATCTGCAGGGTCAACCCGGTGCAGCTCACAGGCATTCTCAAAGGCCGTCAGGAAGGTGTCTATGTCCTCCCTCTCCTTATGCCAGGCCAGGAAGCTCTTATCAAAGCTCTTTGTAGGCTTGGGTCCCCCCTCACTCACCACCGCCGGGGCCTTACTGTTGTTCAGCTGGGCCAGTTCCAGCTCATGTTTACGTTGCTTCTCATTCTCCTCCCGCTCCTGTCTCAGTTCTTGCCTCCTTAACTCGAGCGCCTCCCTGTCGTATTCCAGCCGCATCCGCTCCAGGGACAGGGAGCTCCACCGGGACGATCCCCTGCTGGCCACTGAGCCCTCGGTAGTCGCGGGGCTCCCCCTCCCCCTACGCCTAGGAATGGGGGGTCTCAGGGAGCCCTCAGCAGCCGGCTGACCACTCCCAGCGGGGACAGACACTGGTGCCTGCGCTGCATCTGCCAGGCTGCTTCCCTCAGAGACAGGGATCAGTTCATTGACGCGGTCTCTCTCCTCCAGCCGGGCAATCAGCTGGTCCTTGGTGAGCTTCCCACTGCGCAGCCCCCTCTGCTTGCACAGCTCCACCAGGTCGCACTTGCGTTGCTGGGCATACATCTTCCTGCTGGCTGCTCGCAGGCCGGGGTGCTCGCCGCTCCCCACGGGTTCCAGGGGGACCCCTAGTGTTCCAGTCCTTCAGGTCACCACATCTCTGCCAGGGTCGAACTGCAGACTCCTCCGCCCCTGGGATCGCTCGCTGTGATCCCCCGGGGGACCCTGTTACTGCAAAGTGCTGCTCTCTGGTCACACTCTCCCAGGGGTTAATCACCCCTTCGTTTTACTGCTCCCCAGTCACTTACTGCAGGAAGCGCCGTCCACGGGGTGCAGTAAATCCCACCGCTACCACCAGTTGTCACGGAGTGTGGGGGAGTCAGGGCCCTGCACCCCCGGGCTCCCTGCAATTCACCAGGACTCTCAGCCAGCCAGTAAAGCAGAAGGTTTATTTAGGCGACAGGAACACCGTCCAGGACAGGTCTTGCAGGCACAGATAACAGGATCCCCCCTGTTAGGTCCATCTTGGGGCCCCAGGAGCCCCATAGCCCCCATTGGGGATCAGAGCCCTGTCTCTGCTTCCCTTCTTTCCCCAGCCAGCTCCAGTCTGCCCAACCCCCTCCAGCCCCTCCTCTCTGCTCAGCCCCTTTCCCGGGCCAGGAGGTCACCTGACCCCTTTGTCTCCAACACCTTCTCCTGGCACCTTTGCAGGGGAGGGGCCCGGGCCATCAGTTGCTAGGAGACAGAGTGTCAGGCATTCGGATGCGCTGGCCTTTTGCTTTGCTAGATACTTAAGATCTGCACACAGTACCCCAGCAAGAACAGTCCCACTTCGTCACACAGGAATAGAACAACAGATGAACAGATGGGCAGAGCACTTTGAGGAACTCCTGAACAGACCAGCACCACCAAATCCACCAGACATCGACCCAGCCAACAAGGACCTCCCAATCAATTGCGATAAACCAACCAGAGATGAGATCAGAAAAGCCATCACCATGATGAAGAACAGGAAGGCGGCTGGACCTGACGACATCCCAGCAGAGGCCCTGAAAGCAGACCTGGATGCTTCAGTGGAAATGCTGTACCCCCTCTTTGAGAAGATATGGGAAGAAGAAGTGATTCCGGCAGACTGGAAAGAGGGATACCTCATCAAAATCCCCAAGAAAGGAGACCTTAGCAACTGTGCCAACTATAGAGGAATCGCACTCCTGTCGGTGCCAGGGAAGGTTTTCAACCGAGTCCTCTTAGAGAGAATGAAGGATGCCGTCGATCCACAGCTACGAGATGAACAGGCAGGTTTCTGGCAGAACAGATCATGCACGGACCAGACAGCAACGCTCCGCATCATAGTCGAGCAGTCTATGGAGTGGAACTCCTCGTTGTACATCAACTTTGTTGACTATGAGAAAGCGTTCAATAGCGTGGATCGAGAGACCCCCTGGAAGGTCCTTCGGCACTATGGCATCCCAGCAAAGGTGGTCAACCTGATCAAGAACTCATACGACGGTATACACTGTAGAGTGATCCATGGAGGGCAGCTCACAAATAGCTTCCAGGTGCGAACTGGAGTCAGACAAGGATGCTTGTTGTCACCACTTCTCTTTCTCCTCGTCATTGATTGGATTATGAAGACATCCACTTACGAGCGTAGGAACGGAATCCAGTGGACGTTATGGACCCAGCTTGATGACCTGGACTTTGCTGACGACCTTGCACTCCTTTCGCACAGTAAACAGCAGATGCAAGAGAAGACCAACATAGTGGCAGCCACTTCATCACAGATTGGCCTCAACATCCACAAGGACAAGACCAAGATCCTTAGGATTAACTCCATCATCAACGACCCAGTCACACTGAATGGAAGCCCCCTGGAATAAATGCAGTCCTTCACCTACCTAGGTAGCATCATCAACCAGCAGGGTGGCACAGACGCAGATATCAAAGTAAGGATTGGTAAGGCAAGAGCAGCCTTCTTACAGGTCAAGAACATCTGGAGCTCCAGAGAGCTGTCTTTGGCAATAAAAATTCGACTGTTCAACTCCAACGTGAAATCAGTCCTACTGTATGGAGCTGAAACCTGGAGGACAACCAAAACAACCATCAGGAAGATCCAGACCTTCATTAATAGCTGCCTCAGAAGGATTGTCCAGATCCGCTGGCCAGACACCATCAGTAACATCCACCTCTTGGAGAGGACCCGTCAACTCCCAGCAGAGGAAGAAATTAGAAGGAGAAGGTGGGGCTGGATAGGACATACACTACGCAAGCACCCAACTAACATCACCAGACAGGCACTGCGGTGGAACCCCCAAGGCAAGTGGAAAAGAGGCCGTCCAAGAAACACCTGGCGACGTGACCTTCAGGCTGATAGCAAAAAAATGGGCTATACCTGGAACCAGCTAGAACGAATGGCCCAAGACAGAGGACTCTGGAGATCTGTGGTTGGCGGCCCATACCCCGATTGGGGTGACGGGCATGAGTGAGTGACGTTAACATGAAAACCGCAGCCCTAAATGGACAACTCAACGGGCTTTGCTTGGTATGGGAAAGGAGGGTGCTGCTGTTATGAAAGTTGCAGAAGCCGAAAGACTATGGCTTATCATGGCCACTTGCAAGCCAAATTCTGTTGCCCGGCATGTTTGATCTCTAACACCAAAGCTGCAGGCACTCAATATAAGATGCAAACAATGACCTTGTACCGAAATCACATGTGCTATGTAATGTGAATAGTGTTGTTCACCGTGAAAGAGTACACACACTGTTCTGTAAAATGTATCTTTTTTAAATACTTCTCTCCCTTTTTTTCCTCCCACAGCTGCAAATGTTTCAAGCCTCCCTCCTCTGTCCCAAAGGCTATCTCAGCTAAGGCGGCGAAAAAAACGCATACGCGATGAAATGTTCTCTGAGCTCATGCAGGCATCCTACACTGAAAGAGCTCAGCAGAAAGGGTGGAGGGACGCAATAGCACAGGACAGGAAAGCGGCCAGTGAACGTGAGGAGAGGTGGTGGCAGGAAGATCAGAGGATGCATGAAGCACCAATGCTGGGGTTACTGCAGGAACAAACGGACATGATCCGGTGTCTGGTGGAGGTTCAGGAACGTCAGCTGGAGAGACTGCCACTGCAGCCCCTGTTTAACTGCCCTCTATCCTCCCCAAGTTCCATAGCCGCCTCCTCACCCAGACACTCAAGAACGGGGGAAAGGCTCAGGGCACCCAACCACTCCACCCCAGTGGACAGAAGGCTGTCATTCAACAAGTATTGAAGTGGCCTTTTCCTTCCGTCCTCCCCTCCTCCCACACCCCACCCGGGCTACCTTGTGAGTTATCGCCCTATTTTTATAATCAATTAATAAAGAATACATGTTTTTAAAATGATAGTGACTTTATTTCCAAGCTGTGATAGAAGGGGACAGGGCAGTTGGCTTACAGGGAATGAGTCAATCAAGGGGGCGGGTTTTCATCAAGGAGAAACAAATAGAACTGTCACACGGTGTCACGGAGTGTGGGGGAGTCCGGCCCTGCACCCCTCTTCCTGGTCTCACAGTGACTCTCAGCCAGCGAGTAAAACAGAAGGTTTATTGAACAACAGGAACACAGGATACAGCCCAGCTTGGGTTCAGAGCCAGGACCCCCAATCTGGCCTTTCTGGGGGGGGTTCAGGGTGCTCAGATCCCAGCCTAGGATCCCCTGAGACCCACCACCCAACTCCCAAACCGAAAAACTGATTCCACTTTTCCCCCCTCCCTTTGTCTAGCTCCAGCCAGAGGTGAGACCTCCCCTCCCCCAGGCCAGGCTCATGTTACAGCTGCATACCTGTCTCCGCCTACCAAGCACAGAGACAGTCCCTGCTCTCACCTACCAACCCCACAAACCTCCCTATTCCATCACACACGGTACCCTGGCCAGTCATGAAACTGGTTTTCAAAGCTTCTCTGATGCGCAGCACTTCCTGGTGTGCTCTTCTAATCACCCTGGTGTCTGGCTGCGCATAATCAGCGGCCAGGCAATTTGCCTCAATCTCCCATCCCACCATAAACATCTCCCCCTTACTCTCACAGAGATTGTGGAGCACACAACAAGCAGCAATAACAATGGGGATATTGGTTTTGCTGAGGTCTGAACAAGTCAGTAAACTGCGCCAGCGTCCCTTCAAATGTCCAAATGCACATTCTACCACCATTCTGCACTTGCTCAGCCTGTAGTTGAACAGATCCTGACCACTGTCCAGGCTGCCTGTGTATGGCTTCATGAGCCATGGCATCAAGGGGTAGGCTGGGTCTCCCAGGATAACGACAGGCATTTCAACATCCCCAACTGTTATTTTCTGGTCTGGGAAGTAAATCCCTTCCTGCAGCCATTTAAACAGACCAGAGTTCCTGAAGATGCGAGCGTCATGCACCTTTCCTGGCCATCCCATGTTGATGTTGGTGAAACGCCCCTTGTGATCCACCAGTTCTTCCAGCACCATTGAAAAGTACCCCTTGCGGTTTACACACTGGCTGCCTTGGTCTGGTCCCAAAATAGGGATATGGGTTCTGTCTATCGCCCCACCACAGTTAGGGAATTCCCTTGCAGCAAAGCCATCCACTATGACCTGCACATTTCCCAGAGTCACTACCTTTGGTAGCAGCAGCTCAGTGATTGCGCTGGCTACTTGCATGACAGCAACCCCCACAGTAGATTTGCCCACTCCCAATTGATTCCTGACTGATCGGTAGCTGTCTGGCGTTGCAAGCTTCCAGAGGGCTATCGCCACTCGCTTGTGAACTGTGAGGGCTGCTTTCATCTTGGTATTCTTGCGGTTCAGGGCAGGGGAAAGCAAGTCACAAAGTTCCATGAAAGTGCCCTTACGCATGCGAAAGTTTCGGAGCCACTGGGAATCATCCCAGACCTTGAAAACTATGCGGTCCCACCAGTCTGTGCTTGTTTCCCGGGCCCAGAATCGGCGTTCCACGGCATGAACCTGCCCCATTAACACCATGATGTCCACATTGCCGGGGCCTGTGCTTTGAGAGAAGTCTGTGACCATGTCCTCATCACTCTTGTCACCGCGCTGCCGTCGCCTTCTCGCATGGTTTTTCAGCTTCTGGTTTTGCATAAACTGCACGATAATGTGCAAGGTGTTTACAATGCTCATAACTGCTGCAGTGAGCTGAACGGGCTCCATGCTTGCTGTGCTATGGCGTCTGCTCGGGCAATCCAGGGAAAAAGGCGCGAAATGATTGTCTGCCGTCGCTTTCACGGAGGGAGGGTTGACTGACGACATGATTTACCCATAACCACCCGTGACAAATTTTTGGCCCCATCAGGCACTGGGAGCTCAACCCAGAATTCCAATGGGCAGCGGGGACTGTGGGATAGCTACCCACAGTTCCCCGCTCGGAATGTCGACGCCACGTTACTATGGACGCACACCGCCGAATTAATGTGCTTAGTGTGGACGCATGCACTCGACTTTATACAATCTGCTCCCCAAAATCGTCTTCTGTAAAATCGGAGTAATTTTGTAGTGTAGACGTACTCTCAGATGCTGATAGCTTTGGATCCAAAAGCAAGCCAGAAAGCCTGTGTGTGGATGCAAATTACCTAGTTTATAAGGGAAGGAGAGAACAGCCCACGAATGGCAGCACAAAGGAGCTATAAATACACCTGGTCAGCAAACAAGCTACTTGTAAACAGGAAGACTCAGATTATGGTCCTCCAGGAAAGGGAGGTGGGAAAACAAGACTGAAAATAAGAGGGAACAAGTTAACTCTAAGTATTCCTTTCGTGCGTGTGTGCGTGTGGCTAAAATCTGAAGACACATACAAACGGGGTCTGCTTACATGCACAACACCCCTATGTTGTAATTCACCAAACCCTCAAGGATATAATTAAATTAAAGCCTATGCAAAGATTTCAAGAGGGTAATGAACACACTGGTCTCAAAGACAAATTGTCTAAATAAAAGGCATGGTATAACAAAATAATTATAAACGCCCACTGGTAATAGATTTGATGCTAATATTATTGTTAATTCATATGGAAATAATGCTTCTCACCTATTACCTGTGAATAATCTTAAAGCTCGGCACAGCAGAGAAACCATTACAAACGTGGTCTGTTATACAAGAGGGGACACTGAGGTACGTCACCTCCTGAATTTCATAAATGAAAATAAGGACAGTGTGGCGGTCATTCATCTGTTTTTCCTGCAATTAGCAAGAAGACTTGTAAAAGGCAAGAATCTGTCCCCACCAGGGAGGTGGGAACTGTTTCTTTTGTTTTTTCAGACATTCTACAAGCAAGCTGGCGCCGGCGGAAAAATAACCCAGAGCACCGTGGGGCTACTGTCCCAGCCAAGATTGTGTTGTGTGTTTGTGTTGTTTCTCTTGTTATTATTGTTATTTTGGTGGATACTGTACAAGGAGGGTTAACACATATAGAAGCAAAGGTCAAGGACTGGGAAGCACGGTCTACCCAAGCTGGGAAATCAAGTGCAGTTAAAAAGCCACAAAATGGGGGTTAAGAAGAAGGACGTATAAATTGTTACATGCATATTACAGGTGGGCCTACAAAGGGGAACCCAAGGATTCCCTGGCCTGGAATGGAACAATCCTTGTTGCTAATCACAATTGTCACTATTGCAAACCCTGCCCAGATCCCGCAATGTGAAGTGACGAAAGGAGGGAACACGTGGACTGCTACACCCCAAGTTGTGGTAATAAGGCAGATAAGGACGTTAACACTCTACCCCAGGGGAATTTGGCAATCTCGGTATGTGGTGTACAGATTGGAAGGGGAGGAGTCCTAACCTGGTGGAGAATATCAAATTTATCAGGAAATATTGGCTCGCTGGGTATGACAGTTTAACCCAGGGGTGGACAACCTGAGCCTGAGAAGGAGCCAGAATGTACCAATGTATATTGCCAAAGAGCCACGGTAATACCTCAGCAGCTCTCCATCTGCTCCCCGCTCTCAGCATCTCCTACCCACCGGCAGCCCCACTGATCAGCACCTCCCCCTCCCTCCCCACACCTCCCGATCAGCTGTTTCGTGGCATGCAGGAGGCTCTGGGGGGGAGGAGCGAGGGCACGGCAGGCTCAGGGGAGGGGGCAGGAAGGGGTGGAGTGGGGGCAGGGCCTGGGACAGAGCCAGGGGTTGAGCAGTGAGCACCCCCCGGGCACATTGGAAAGTTGCTGCCTGTAGCTCCAGCCCTGGAGTCGGTGGCTGTACAAGGAGCCGCATATTAACTTCTGAAGAGCCGCAGGTGGCTCCAGAGCCACAGGTTGGCCACCCCTGGTTTAACCGCTTTGCAGAATGTAACCGTACATATGGATGCCAAGCTGGAAGAATCCTGATCTAAGATGGCTGCAGCCTGGAGCTGGAAAAGCTTTCTGAAGGGCGAATGTGTGGGAGCCACTGTGGGAGTGGATGCAACCAGCATTTTTCAATGTGTCTTTCCAGTCCATAACATGGGTGGTACACTCCCCAAAATGGTGGATGGACTGAAGTACATACATAGAAGGGTTCAAGCAATAATTTAATTGGGGGGTGTCAAGGTTCCTTCCCCATTCTGAACTCTGGGGTACAGATGTGGGGACCCACATGAAAAAAAACCCTAAGCTTATTTTTACCAGCTTAGGTTAAAAACTTTCCCAAGGCACAAATCCCACCTTGTCCTTGGACGGTATGGCTGTCACCACCAAGTGATTTAGACAAAGAATCAGGGAAAGGACCACTTGGAGTCCTATTCCCCCAAGCCCTAAACCCCCTTTCCTGGGGAAGGCTTGAGAATAATATCCTCACCAGTTGGTACAGGTGAACACAGACCCAAACCCTTGGATCTCAAGAACGATGAAAAAATCAACTGGGTTCTTAAAAGAAGAATTTTAATAAAAGAAAAGGTAAAAGAATCACCTCTGTAAAATCAGGATGGTAAGTACTTTACAGAATAAAAAAGATTAAAAAACACAGAGGATTTCCCCTCTAGGCAAAACGTTAAAGTTACAAAAACAGGGATAAACCTGCCTCTTATTACAGGGAAAATTCAGAACCTAAAACAAAAGATAACCTAAACATTTCTTTGCTATTACTTACTATTTCTGCAATATTAGATGTTTATTTTTGATATGGTTTAGGAAGATGTATTTTCCCTGCCTTGGTTCCTTGTTGACTCTGAGAGACACAGATAAAAAACCTTCCCCCACAGATTTGAAAGTATCTTCTCCCCTTATTGGTCCTTTTGGTCATGTGGCCACCCAGATTATTTGAGTTTCTTAACCCTTTACAGGTAAAAGAGGAATTAACCCCCTACAGGGTAAAGAGGAATTTTATGCTGCCCTTAGCTGTATGATGATGACAGGGTGAGGGGACATACATGGAATCGTCACTGTGGAATGAGATGGGGCCCGGTGCCCCAATGGGGCGGGGCAGCACCGTTGCCTTCAGGGATGAAGCCCTTATTACAGGATCAAAAGTGGAACTAGCTTGATTCTGGTTCCTCTTTACGCCTTCCCCTGGCGTGGCCTGGGGCTAGCAGCCCAGCTGTTTTCAGAA
>ML129141.1:0-12115 GCA_003846335.1 Cuora mccordi
CCCCCCCCCCCCCCACTGAGCCCCTCCCAGGCTGGCCTGGGCCCCGCAGCCCCCTGGGGCAGTACCGCTGCGGGGGGATGGGCTGGCTGGGGCAGAGGCGTGGGGGAGCCCTGCTGGGGGCAGGGTGGGCCCCTCTCCCAGTGCCCAGCTGGTGCACAGGCACCAGCGTACGTCAGCCTGGTACCCCCAGCGCCCTCCCCTGAGCCCTGGGACAGGGGCTGCTCTGGCCGCAGAGGGGCCCAGGCCTCCCATGGGGTCCTTACAGGCCTGCTGGGACGTTGTCCTAGCTGCGGGGGGGTCTCCCAGCAACCTGGGGGGCTACCAGCTGGGCCCATGCCCACAGCCCTGGCCAGGCCCCCTGCGCCTGGCTCTGGACCCACAGCGTGAGACGGGACCGCAGGGGTCATTCAGTCTCACCCCCGGCCAGGATGCACGTGAACTGACGGCCCCAGGGAGGTGGCACGGGCCGCCCCCCACTCCGCTGGCACCCACCCCTGGCTCTCCGGAGCACGGAGCTTTCCCTGCAGCCCCAGCCCTCGCCGCGGAGCTGGGCTCTGGGCGCCTGCAGCCCTGCCTGGGCTCCATGCCCGCCCTGGCACCCAGCCACCCGCCGAGCGAGGAGAAGCCGGTGGGGAGAGGTGCAGAGCCCTGACCGGGGGTGCTGCCCTGGGCAAGGCTCCGTGCGCTGCGGGAAGGACCCAGGGCCCCTGCTCCATCCCACCCACTGGTGCCCCCATGGTGGTTGCTGGATAAGCACCCCCAGACCAGCCGCTGGGTGCAGGCTGTGGGGTCCCACCTGTCCGTGATGCCTCTGTCCCTGGGCCGTCTCGCCTGCCTGTAAGTTCCCTGTGCCAGGGGCCGTCGGGCGGGGCAGTGGCTGGTGGGGACGAGACTAATGCTGCCTCTCTCCTCTCCTGCCAGGTACCTGCTGCTCCTGCTCCTTCCCATGCAGGTAAGTGCTGCGTCCGGCTGGGCCCCGCTCTGCCAGGCCAGGGGAGAGGGGCTGGGGATCCCATGGCCCCAGCCCCAGCCCCTCTCACCTCCCTTCTGCACCAGGGTCCCGGGCGGCTCTCAAAGCAAAGTGGAGCTGCAGCAGTTTCCTGGCTGAGCCGGTGCCCCGGAGCCCTGCCTGGGAGCTCGTCCCACAGCATCAGGGCTACCCGGCAAAGGGGACGAACAGCTCGGGGGGGGGGGGAGTTCCTATCCCCAGCTCTGAGAGGAGAAAGGGGGGGTGAGGAGCCAGGACTCCTGGGTTCTGTCCCCAGCTCTGCAGGGGAGAAGCAAGCAAATGAGTGTGTTTTAAAATGGCTCCATGTAAATGTCCATCTGGGATCAAGGGGCAGATTTACAGGCTGGGGGGCTCTGTCCTGGCATCAGGGGATGACAAGGAGGTGGGGTTGTGGTGGATACTCAGCTGAACGTGAGCTCCCAGCACGGTGCTGCTGTTATCCTGGGATTTCCCCTCTGGGGCGGGCGCTGCTGGGATCCTGTGCCAGGTCTGGTGCCCACAGTTCAGGGAGGCTGGTGGTCAGAGAAGAGCTCCGGGAAGGATCGAGGGGGAGGAACCTGCCCTGAGTGCGAGACCCAGGGCGCTCGGTCAGGCTGGTTTAACACGGAGCAGGTTCGGGGCGCCGTGATCCCAGCCTGCAGGTACCTGGGGGGCCCATCAGCCTAGCCCGGGGCGGTCGACCGCAGGCCAGTGGCTGGACGCTGAAGCTAGAGTCAGCCTGGAACCAAGGGACCTACCAGTGAGGTTGGGACCCTTGGACCTTTTCCCAAGGGCACGTCTACACTAAAGCGGCTCCGCGGCCGTGCTTCAGGGCAGACCGGGGGGGCTCCCGTGGCTGCGGTAATTCCCCCCCCCACCACGAGAGGCAGCAGCTGGGCCGAGGGAGGGTCCTGCCGCCTGCTGAGCTCCATCCGTCACTGCTGCCTGCTTTCCTGGCAGGTCCGTCTGGCCATGCCGGGGGCCCGACTGGAGGATCCCAAGGGGCCCGTCTGGCCTTGGAACCCCTGACTCTAGCGGGTGGAGTGGCAGGGGGAGGCTGGGTCCCACTAGTGGCTCTGCCCCGGCTCCTCCGGGACATGGGCCTGCCCCCTTCCTTCCCCGGGGAGCGAGGCTGGGGCTGCCCCGAGGCGCTGGGGGTGGGGAGGGCTCGCGGGGCTCGTCCGTCCAGTGAGCGCTGGCGAGCCCGTGTCACGCCCGTCGCAGCCGCCGAGCCGGCCAGCAAAGTGCATTGGGTGCAGCTGGCCTGGAGCCCTCGCCATGGCCAAGGGACTGGAGCTGGGGCAGGAGACAAAGGGGGGACCCCGGAGGGAGGGGGGCAGGGCCAGCAGGTCCCCCACCCCCATGGTCCCCTGCCCCCCTCTGGGCCCCCTGCAGCCAGGACGAGTGGGGCCCTGACCCTACTCTTGGCAGCACAGCCAGGCACCCCCCCAGCTGCCCTTCAGGGTGGGGGTGGCTGCCAGCGACTTCTGCCTCCTGGCCCAGCCCCACTGGGGCTTGTCCCGGGGGCGGGGCCTCATCCAAGGGGGTGGGGCCTGTCAGGGGCAGTCCGTGTGCTGGCGCGTGAGGGGCAGGGTGGGGCCAGCAGTGGGGCAGGGGCTGGCACATGGGCACAGTCGATTAACCAGAGGGGCAGCAAATCTCCCCGTGACACACGGCAGCGCTTTGCACACGAGAGGCCAGTGGAACTGCCTGCCACCGTGTGCTGTGGAGCAGCTGGTGCTGGGCGCTGTCTGAGCCAGGAGCCCAGGATAACCCAGCCTGCTCACTCCTGCTCTGCCCATGCTCTGGGCCTGCTGGGCTCAGCCACGGGCAGCCTCACCAGTCCCCCGAGTCACAGCGCGGTTCAGCCAGCGCCCAGCGGAGGCGGTTCAGGGAGCTGCGGAGACGTAACTAGGCCAGCTGAGGAATCGGCAGCAAACTCCCGCCATGAACGTGGCTGCTGCTGGCCCCTCGTGGGGCGTCTGCCGGTCGTCCCCAGCTCGTCTGCGCTGCCTGCCCCGTGGGCGGGTCCAAGGGGGGCTGGGCCCCAGCTGCAGGTCCCAAGGAGGGGCTGTGGGAGCCCCCAACCCAGCCCCGGTCCCGGCTGCTCCGTAGAGGGCAGCTGTGCTGGTGGCAGCGCCCCAAGGCCGGGCCCCTGCCTGCTCCCTGGGGCTCATGCAGACACGGCGGGAACCATGCCCTGGGGCAGGGGGCTCAGGCAGGGAGCAGGCCCCATCGGTGCCCTGGGGGGAGCCGGGTTAGACGAGCCGGGAGGTGCCTGTGATGGGCCCTGCTGCCCACCCGCTGGCCCCCTGCCCTGCTCTTGAGACATTAGGCGGGCGCGGATGGGCGCCTGGAGCTGCCGTGCCAGGGGGGGATCCTGGGGGCGGGCAGGCAGTGACCACTAAGGGAGCGTGTGCCAGGGCAGCCTGCAGGGCGGGGTCCCTGGGCTGGGATTCCCTGGGAACGTGCTACTGCAGGACTCACCCAGCCTGCTACCCCCACTCCCAACACCCCTGCCCCGGATGTGGCTTGGTGCACCCTGCCGGCCATGCCCCCGGGTGGTTCTGTTCCAGCCCTGCGCCCGGCCGGGCCCTCTCCCGTTGGGCTGCAGGGACTCGAGTTCCCAGCCCTGGGTGCTTCCCCGGCCGGGTAGGGCAGGGCCCAGCCATTGGAGCAGGTCAGAGGGGACGTCTGGGAAGGGGGGGAGGAAAATGAAGGTTGCAGATCTGATCAGAGACTAGCACAAGCTGCAGAGAGGGGCTGGGGGTGGGGTGGTGGGCCCAGCCTCATGATGGGCTCCCCAAGCCATGGCCTAGTCAGCTCTGGGGATGGGAGGAGGCTCTGCCTGAACCCAGAACTCAAACCTGACCGGAGGGTAACAACCTGCTGAAGCTGCAGGCTAGCGGAGCCGCTCCCTTAGCTCGTGTGGTAGCGAGCTAAGCTTGAGCTGGCAGTGCACGCAGGGCGGGGCCTCCGTCACTGTCATTCTGCCCCACGGATGGGGCCCCGGTTCTCCTGCCATCCCCCTGGGCGGAGCAGCTGGCTGTGAGCCATGCACCCCGCCCCCGCGGCGAGGAGGCCAAGCTCTGGCCTGGGGAGGGTTTCACTGCTGCAGCCGGCAGCCCACGGGGTGAGGCCAAGCTGCGGCTGGACCCTGCCTGGCCGGGGCAGACGTAGGATCAGGGCGGGTGCAACCATTTAGGGCGCTGACATTTGGGGGGCGCCATTTTCTTCAGCAGCGACCGCGGTGGGCGGATCTTCGGCCGCCCTGGTCGCCGCCGGCATTTAGGCGGAGGGAGCTGGGGCAGGGGAGCGCGGGGAGGGCCGCCTGCAGCAAGTAAGGGGGGGGCGGCACGCAGGGGCCCCAGCTCACCCCTGCCCCGCCTCCTCCCCGAGCACGCCGTGGTGCTTCACTTCTCCCGCCTCCCAGGCTTGCGGTGCCTAAGCTGATTGGCGTCGCAAGCCTGGGAGGCGGGAGAAGTGAAGCGGCCACGGCGTGCTCGGGGAGGAGGCGGGGCAGGGGTGAGCTGGGGTGGGGGGGCGCCTCAGGGCGGGGGGGCGCATGGTGAAAGTTTCGCCTGGGGCGTGAAACATCCTTGGACCGACCCTGCGTAGGATCTCCCGGGGATTGTGCGTGAGCGAGGACCTGGGATTTGATGCAGCTTCCCAAGGCACCACGGCCACATGGTTGGTAGCACGAGCTGGCGCGTGTGTCTCCCGGCTGCTGTCCGCTGTCCCCACCCCCTGTGCTGTCTCGGGCCGGGCGCGGCACTGAGCCGGGCCTCCCAGGAGCGTCTGTGCAGCCCTGGGGGGTGGAGGGCTCCTGGCTGCAGCGCAGCTCATGGGCACAAGGACAAGAGCCTTAGTCTCAACAGCTAACAAGCTCCCTGAGCCAAAGACAATTAACCCTGGTACAAAAGAGCCCGGAACAAGGTGCCAACCAGAAAGTGGCTGGCAGGCTGCCCGGGAACCAGCGACACCGGCCCCAGCAGCGCTCGAGAGGCTGAGCCTTCGGGCCAGCACGGCTGGTGGCAGAGACGCCCGACCAGACCCAGGAGAGCTGGGACACCCCAAGAGCTGCTGGCAGTGCCAGACACCCCCCATCACTGACTGAGACACCCCTGGGCCAGGTGGGGGATCCACCTTGGCAGCACAACAGGGCCTGGAGCAAGGGCGGGGCGGAAGACTGGAGGCTGCCTGGCAGTTTGGGACCTGGCCTAAGACACCTGGGTCAAGCGTCCTGCTCTGCCACCGAGCCCCCTGTGCCCTTGGGTGCGTCATGCAGTCTCTCTGGGCCCTTCTGGTCTAACATCTGCCCCACTGCCCGGGGGAGCGTGTGGGGAGGCTCCATCCTGTGCTGATGGGGACAACCTAAGAGCCGTGATTGGAAAGCCCCAGGGTTTGGGGGACAGAAGATTCGGCTCTCGCCCCCTGGGGGTGGCTGGCCCTTGTGTGTCCTGGGGCGAGCAGGGCGTGGGCTGCAGCAGTGCGGGGCTGTCATTGCTGGCGCATGACGAATGTTAAGGCTCCAAAGTCGAGCCCCCAGAACTCAGCACAAATGAGGCATCAGCTGCTCTCAGTTCTGGGCCCCAGAGAAGCCACTGCGGGAAAGTCCTGCTCAGTCCCTGCAGCCCTGGGCTGGAGCATGGCCAGTGCAGATGGAATCTTTGGAGAATTTAGCTGCTGAACGCTAACAAAGCTCTGCTGAGCATGTGCAATTGGGGACTCTTTTCAGAGACGTATAACTTGGCCAGATTTTCACAAGGCACCTACAGTCATAGAATCACAGAATATCAGGGTTGGAAGGGAGCTCAGGAGGTATCTAGTCCAACCCCCTGCTCAAAGCAGGACCAATCCCAACTAAATCATCCCAGCCAGGGCTTTGTCAAGCCTGACCTTAAAAACCTCTAAGGAAGGAGATTCCACCACCTCCCTAGGGAACCCATTCCAGTGCTTCACCACTCTCCTGGTGAAAAAGTTTTTCCTAATATCCAACCTAAGCCTCCCCCACTGCAACTTGAGACCATTGCTCCTTGTTGTGTCATCTGCCACCACTGAGAACAGTCTAGATCCATCCTCTTTGGAACCCCCTTTCAGGTAGTTGAAAGCAGCTATCAAATCCCCCCTCATTCTTCTCTTCTGCAGACTAAACAATCCCAGTTCCCTCAGCCTCTCCTCGTAAGTCATGTGCTCCAGCCCCCTAATCATTTTTGTTGCCCTCCGCTGGACTCTTTCCAATTTTTCCACATCCTTCTTGTAGTGTGGGGCCCAAAACTGGACACAATACTCCAGATGAGGCCTCACCAGTGCTGAATAGAGGGGAATGACCACATCCCTCGATCTGCTGGCAATGCCCCTACTTATACAGCCCAAAATGCCATTAGCCTTCTTGGCAACAAGGGCACGCTGTTGACTCCTATCCAGCTTCTCGTCCACTGTAACCCCTAGGTCCTTTTCTGCAGAACTGCTGCCTACCCATTCGGTCCCCAGCCTGTAGCAGTGCATGGGATTCTTCCGTCCTAAGTGCACGACTCTACACTTGTCCTTGTTAAACCTCATCAGATTTCTTTTGACCCAATCCTCCATTTAGTCTAGGTCACTCTGGGTCCTATCCCTACCCTCCAGCGAATCTACCTCTCCGCCCCAGCTTAGTGTCATCTGCAAACTTGCTGAGGGTTCAATCCATCTCATCATCCAGATCATTAATGAAGATATTGAACAAAACCGGCCCCAGGACCGACCCTTGGGGCACTCCGCTTGAAACCGGCTGCCAACTAGACATGGAGCCATTGATCACTACCCGTTGAGCCCGACGATCTAGCCAGCTTTCTGTCCACCTTATAGTCCATTCATCCAGCCCATACTTCTTTAACTTGCTGGCAAGAATACTGTGGGAGACCATGTCAAAAGCTTTGCTAAAGTCAAGGAATAACACATCCACTGCTTTCCCCTCATCCACAGACCCAGTTATCTCCTCATAGAAGGCAATTAGGTTGGTCAGGCATGACTTGCCCTTGGTGAATCCATGCTGACTGTTCCTGATCACTTTCCTCTCCTCTAAGTGCTTCAGAATTGATTCCTTGAGGACCTGCTCCATGATTTTTCCAGGGACTGAAGTGAGTCTGTAGTTCCCTGGGTTCTCTTTCTTCCCTTTTTTAAAGATGGGCACTACAGTAGCCTTTTTCCAATCATCTGGGACCTTCCCCGATCGCCATGAATTATCAAAGGTAATGGCCAATGGCTCTGCAATCACATCCGCCAACTCCTTTAGCACCCTCGGATGCAGCGCATCCAGCCCCATGGACTTGTGCTCGTCCAGTTTTTCTAAGTAGTCCTGAACCACTTCTTTCTCCACAGAGGGCTGGTCACCTTCTCCCCATGCTGTGCTGCCCAGTGCAGCAGTCTGGGAGCTGACCTTGTCTGTGCAGACCAAGGCAAAAAAAGCATTGAGTACTTCAGCTTTTTCCACATCCTCTGTCGCTAGGTTGCCTCCCCCGTTCCGTAAGGGCCTGTAGCAAGGCGGTGGGATACCCCACAGCCCCGCTGAGGGACGGACCTCCCCTAACACCAGCGTGGGTGGAGTCACTGGGTCCTGCGCCCGCCCCTCAGAGGTCACGGCGCAGACCCGGGAGTATAAAAACTCACCCGCAGAGCTCAGTTGGGAACCAGCCGCCGGAGAGGCCAGATGTCTGCGACCGAGCTCCCTCTGGGGAGACAGCAGAAGGCCGCGGCCGGCCTGATGTCGCACTGGGCCGGCCAAGCCCACCCCTCGCTCGTTACCCCAGGGAGGACTGGCCGAGCCTACCCCGCTCCAGCTATCCCGAGGAGGAGCCGAGCCTACCATCCACTACTTACCCCGAGGAACCGATGGTGTTTGAGACCGTCGGCGACGCTACCACGTCCCAGGTACCCTACGAGGGGGAGAGTGGAAGTGGCCCGGGGGCAGCCGACCCCTGTCTGGCTGCAGCAGGGCCAGAGCCCATGTCAGTGTATTGCGGCCAGGATCCCCACTGACAGCAGCGAGTCTCTGCCGCTGCTAGGGCCCGGGCTGGGACGCAGTGGAGTGGGAGGGCCTGCGTCCCCCCTGCTACCCACTCCCCCTTTTCCCTGGCCTGGAGAGGCTGGGACCTCCCGATATTGGAACTACTGACAGCCCCTGCCTAAGGGCCTGGGTCTCTGACTGTTTGTTTGCTGCCCTGCCCTGACCTAGGGCCTGGGCTGATACTGACTAGTGACCCAGCCCCCGCTGAAGGCCTGAGTCCCTGACGGCTTGTTTGCTGCCTCGCCCTGGTCTAGGGCCTGGGCGGCTATTGGAACTATTGGCTCAGCCCCCTGCTTAAAGGTCTGAGCCCCTGGCCGTGTGCCGGCCGACCCACACTGCCGCAGAGCCGGCGGCCGGTGACTAGAGCGAGGCGGTGGGATACCCCTCAGCCCAGCCGAGGGACGCGCCGCGGCAAAGCCGCACTACAGGGCCCCACACTTTCCCTGACCACCTCCTTGTTGCTGACGTACCTGCAGAAACCCTTCTTGTGACCCTTCACACTGCAACTCCAAGTGTGCCTTGGCCTTCCTGATCACACCCCTGCATGCTCCTCCCTAGTCATCTGGCCAAGCTTCCACTTCTCGTAAGCTGCCTTCTTGAGTTTAAGCTCGCCGTGCTTAAGCCAAGCTGGTCGCTTGCCATATTTGCTATTCTTTCTGCACATCGGGATGGTCTGTTCCTGCAACCGCAATGAGGCTTCTTTAAAATACATCCCTGACCCCAGGGCAACTTGCCGCCCAATGTCAGGTCCCTGTTCCTCAGCCTGGTGGCACTGACACATCCACAGCGTGGTTGTGAGCCAGCCTAGCCCCTCCTCCCCCCGGCTGAATCGCATGTGATTGGCGTGAGACCCGGTGATATGCCACAGTACCAGGTGGGTTTTCTGGTGGAGATGCTCCGGTCCCGCTTTCCGGCTTCTGTCTGCAAACGTGGCACCTTTGTGAAAATGGAAGCCGAGATTTTCCGCAACCTCCTGCCCGAGCAGCTGGGGCTAAAGCGAAGCACCAAATAGCCCCAGGTTTGTGACACACCAGCGAGAACTGAGGACAGACATGACGCCCAGCTCAGCTGTGTCAGTGGATGTGGCCTGAGGCAGGCACCGGGCCGGGGAAATTTCAGCCTGAATGGGTGAAATTTGGCCACTGAGAATGGGGTGTTGCCACGGGAAGCGTCTTGCAGCTGTTCCCCTGGAGTCACTGCCAGTCCCCCAGCTGTTACCCCTGGGGCCGGCAGAGACAGATCCCGGCACTTGGCGAGTGGACGCGGGGCCGCCTTGACCATGCCAGGCGAACGGGGCCAGAGCCAGAGCAGAATGGCTGGGTGGAGAGGCCAGGGCAGCGGCTGGAGTCGGACAGTTCCTGGGCCCGGCTGGGCCAGCATCCCAGTCCCCACACCAGGGTCCCAGAGGAGCTCCCTGGGCCTGGCATCCCGGGTGGTGCCAGTCTGCAGGAGGGGCAGGAAATGGAGCATGAGCCAATGGGCCTGCTCAGGGACGGATGGGGGCCCCGTTCGGGCAGGGCCCTGGGGAGAGACACTGCCTGGGGGGAGGGGACAGAGACCTGTTTGGGGCTGGGTAGGTCCCTGGCTGGGAGGGCCCTCCCGTGGCTCCCTGGGCAGACAGGCTATGGGCCTGGCCAGCATCTGCCCTTCGTCTCCTGATGGTGCGAGGGGCTCAGCAGGCCCCAGCCCTCCTCCAGAGGGCCTGACCCCCAGAGCCGCAGTGGGGAGCCAGGCCTGCCTTTCCCTGCAGGAGTCTCACCAGACAGCAGCCAACTTCCGCCTCTACGTGGAGAACCGCACCCGGCACCTGGACGAGGTGAGCCGCCGGCACGTCCGTGTCTACCAGCTGTACAGCCGCAGCAGCAGCGGGCACCTGCAGGTCCTCGGCAAGCGGGTCCGTGCCAATGGGGAGGACGGCAACAAATACGGTGCGTGTCCTGCCCCCAGAGCTCCCCTGGAGTAGGGGAGCCCGGCTCTGCCCTACATTGGAGGCTGCTCAGGAGGGGCCCGTTGGCTGGTGCCTCCTAGTTCTGCAGCCACCATTGCCCCAGCCCAGAGGTGCCAGCGAACCCGGCCTGGGCCCATGCCCCTGCTCCCCTCTGGAGTTGGCGATCCTCCCCACCCACCCCCACAGGCAGCCGGAAGCTGTGGCTCTTGGGGCAGGAGGCAGATTCCAGCCGTGCCCTCCCGCTTGGGCCGCGCCCGTCTGCAGCACAGCCGGCTGCTGCTGGAGAGCGGCGGGCGGCTGCGCCCACCAACTGCCCAGTAAACACCTGATAACACGGCTCCTTATCCTGCAAACCAGCCGGCCCCACCAGCTTCCCAGGCCATCCTGGCAGAGGCCCAGGAATGCCGAGTATCCCAGCCACGCAGCCCGCACGCCAGCAGGGAGCTGCACGACCTTCCGGCCTGGGCCACGCTGTGCCCACCCCGCAGCCCGAGCCTCCGGGAACTGCACCAGGGCTCAGCAGGAGTCTGGCACCCGGAGACCTGCTCTGCTGGAGCAAGCACAGAGTAACGGGGCCCTGTGAGCAGGCAGCCAGCTCCCCGCAGCTCTGCCAGTGCCCCTCACTCCCGACCCGCAGCCCTGGGCTCCCCCCAGCTCTGCCGGTGCCCCTCACTCCCGACCCGCAGCCCTGGGCTCCCCCCAGCTCTGCCGGTGCCCCTCACTCCCAACCCACAGCCCCTCCACAATCCTAGCCTCAGTTTTGCCTGGATTTGTGCCAGGCTGGGATGCTCCAGGCTCATTCATCTCTGCTCCCCCCCCACCCCCCCATCTCAGCCACTCCTAACTCCTACGCCTGGCTCCTTGCAGCGCTGCTGGCTGTGGAGAGCGACACCTTTGGGAGCCACGTTCGCATCAAGGGCAAGGAGACTGGCTACTACGTCTGCATGGACAGGAGGGGGAAGGTGCTGGGCAAGGTATGGGGCTGCCCTGGGCCAGGCCTGCCCTCCCCGGGGGCACAATGCCCCATCCCTCCAGGGCTCCCCAGCACCCCCAGGCTGCCCTGGTCCCTTCCTGCTCCTCCCAGCAGCGGGGGCCAGGCCCTGCACCCCTGAGCCACCTGGGGACACGCCCAGCCCCTGCCCGGGTGAGGGGGCGGCCAGCGAGGGCCCCAGCCCCTCCCCAGAGCCGGCTGGGCCAGGGCCACAGGGCAGCCAGGCTCACTGGGGGGCTGGCCTGGCCTGGCAGCCTGTCCCGGGGGGGTCACAATGACCAAGCTGCCTGCCTCCCCCCTCGCCCACAGCACCCGCACCGGTGCCTCCCCCGCCTCCCCCCTCGCCCACAGCACCCCCGCCTGTGCTCCCTGCCCCCATCCTGTGTCCCACATCCCCTCACCCCCCATCCCACCTGCATCTCACATCCCTGCCCTTCTGCATCCTCACGGCCCCCCCATGCCTGCCTGAGTCTCTCGCTTTCCCCCAGCTGGACGGGCGGAGCCAGGGCTGCGTCTTCGTGGAAGAAGTCCTGGAGAACAACTACACGGCTTTCCTGTCAGCCCGGCATCGGGGCTGGTACCTGGGCTTCACCCGCCAGGGGCGGGCACAGCGGGGGCCGCGCACCCACCGGACCCAGGGCGAAGGGCACTTCATGAAGAGGCCCCCCAAGGGCACCGGGGGCGAGGGGCAGAGCCCGTTCCGCTTCACCGCCCTCACCCCGCGGACTAAGCGGGCCCCGGGGCCCTAGAGGCAGGGGCCCGTGCCCAGCTGGTGCCCCCAGGCCATGCCCAGCTCAGCACAGCGAGGAGACGGGCTCCCAGCATGCAGTTCTGCTTCAGCCATGCCATGGGGGCGGGACACAGGCGCTGCCCCACATGCCGGCAAGCGAAGCGGTGCATGCTGGGAACGCCGGTCCCATGGGCTGGACACGGGAGAAGGAGTGTGTGTGGTCCCACAGCGCAGGGCATGGGCTGGGCCGGGCCCTGCCCCACAGCCCGTGACAGGGGGGTCACCCCACACGCCACACAGGGGGCCGGGCCCTGCCCCACAGCCCTGACAGGGGGGTCACCCCATACGCCACACGGGGCTGGGCCCTGCCCCACAGCCCTGACAGGGGGGTCACCCCACACGCCACACGGGGC